>VOMN01112975.1:0-14826 GCA_014899125.1 Orchestia grillus | reverse complement strand
TTATAAGGCCTTAAATCACGGCTGGCCGTCCTCAGATATTACATGCATAAACAACCGACAGATTCTCAGCCTTAATGCATGGACGGTCAGATTCGAATATTACGTCCTCGTTCGGCTGTGCGCAAATATAAGCGAGGCGGAAGCGTTTTGAAGCCGAGACGGCTGATTCACCTTCAATTCGTCCCTAATCGACCGCGTCGTCTTTAACCCACCGACGATACATCCACGATTTTTAATATGGTAGGGTTCAGATCTTGTTGAGCATTGCGAATCCAACTGTTTGCACGATACGGCTAGTATACACAAAGTAATGTCGCGAAAAAGTAGACACTAAAGGTTTAACAATTAATGGTTATTGAGCATTATGCACACGTGATATCTGACATTTGGCTCATGTAACTGCTCACCTCATTTGAAAGAAAGAATCAACTTCTGCAGCAATATCAACCTCTACACGCTTCTAAAACTTTCAGCAAGCACGTGTGAAGTGCACATGAACAGTGTGAATGTGTCTTGATATTTACAACAGCTGCTCTGAGGGTGGCAACGGTGTTACGGTAATGCTGGTAAGAGCCTCTCATTAATGCCCCAGAAGTAATAGTCCAAAGAGTTGACTTCACGGAAGCTTGGAGGTCACATTAGAGAAGAACCAGAGAATTCCTGCCTGCTCTGGAGGTCTGCTTGCTAATGAAGTGTTTGACTCATTTAGATCTCACTATTTTTCTGAGTTCTCTCGGAAATGAAGTGGTATTTCCTTATCGCGCCGGATTTGTAACGGAGGTCGCCGTGCACCACACGTCGGATGGTGGCCTCTTCAACCTGCCGCTCCTTGCTGAGTGCCCTCATGGATTTCACAAAGTTTTATTAGATGAGAGTTGGAGAGGAATTGATGAATTCAAGTGTTCTGCATGGTTCTGTCCAAGGCTGGAACCCGGAAACGGTTTAGGTATCGCCACTGACGGCCTCCAGTGGTGTCCGAACTTTGAAGATGAATGACCTAGCGACTCTCAGGAAGGCAGAGATCTCGAAATCAGAGTTTTCAGCACCCATGGAGAGGATGACGTTTTCATTCTCTAAGTAAGTTTAACTCTCACCACGCTTACCTACTATAGACCACGCGTGTTATGATATTGCTCAGGATATGGTGTCACCCATACTGCACCTGTTCCAATACTTACCGCGCCATGCATGTCCGTAAAAGGAAGTCTTTATACTCAAATTTTAATTGAATGAGAATCTAAGCCTCTAATACAGATTAAAATGAACAATTTCCCGTAACTTAACTGGATGCGAAGTGATGATTCACTTGAATTACGGGAACCGTTCGTAAACGATTACTTCATAAGCAAATTATTTAGTAAGGCAAATTTTTCGACAGAATTAAGAGATCTTCTCTTAGGAGTAAACTATAAGAGTTAACACTAACACCTAGCCTGGTTCCTTCCTAGCTCCATTTCAATAATTAGGTGTATGCTGGGTCATTTTCACATGCACTTCAGATAAAGACGCCCAATGAATGTATGATGAATAGTGGGTTCATAAATTTTATTATAAAGAAACGTGAATGAAACCAGAAGTTTTCTTATAAAAAATTAGGACAAAGGGACCTTTGAGTAAAAAGTCTAAGTATTTCATTTGCGAAAAAACACTTACCTAAAAAGGATATTCAGAGACCTATTTGCCAAACATCGGATCCTGGAGGAAATTTAGAGACCTGTTCACCAAATATTATGTTTTAGATGATATAAAGACACTTGTTCATTAAATATTGGATCATAGAGGACATCCAGGGATCTATTCGTCCTATGCGGGTCGTGAAGGATACCTAGAGATATGTTAACCAAATGTTGCCTTTCAGAGGACATTCAAAGATCTGTTCACCAAATATTCGGCTCTAGAAGATTTCTGAAGACTTGTTCGCCAAGTATCAGGTCCAAGACAATATCCAGAGACCTGGTCACGAAATGTCAGGACTTCGCAGATATCCAGAGACCTGTTCGCCAAGTATTGGGTATTAAAGGGCACCCAAAGAAATATTCATCAAATTATTGGGTATTAAAGGGTACTCAGAGACATGTTCACCAAATATTGGGTGCTAAAGGATATCCAGAGACCTATTCGTTAAAAATTAAATCCTAGGTGATATCCGGAAGCCTGTTCGTCTAATCTTAGGTGAGAGGAGATTTCTAGAGACCTGGCCACCAAACATCAGGACCTAGCAGATATCCAAAGATCTGTACACCATATATAAGGTTCAAAAGAATAGCTGTGGACCTATAAACTAAATATTGAATTCTAGACGATATCCACTATCCTATTAGCCAAATATCAGAACTCAGCAGATATACGAAAACCTATCAGCGAAATATCAGGTCCTAGAAGTTATAATACTCAGAGAACTGTTCACAAAATATAAGCTCCTAGAAGATTTTCGGAGACATGTTGACTAAATATTAGGTTTTACAGGATATCCAGAGACATGTTCACCAAGTATCAGGTCTCACATGGTATCCGGAAACATGTCCACCAAATATCAGGTCTCACAGGATATCCAGAGACACGTTCACCAAATATCAGGTCTCACAAGGCCATATCCAGGGGCTGGTTCGCCATATATTGGACCATATCCGGGACTGAATCGCCAAAATGAGGCTGTATTCGAAAGGGTAAATTGCTGCAGTCTGATCACGATATTTTTCCACTGAGAGCATATGTTTCTTCGAACAATTAAAGTTTTTATAACACTTGGAATGATTCTCGTCTATCGAGCTATGCTTTTGATTAAGTACGAGTAACTCTTCATTTCATTGTCCGAAAGAATATGTAAAATAATTCCGTAGGAAATTGAATTCTTTCATGGCATGGTTTGAGAAAGCGGTATTGTAAATTTTGAATTCTAAGTTCTAAATTATGCTTATCAAGTTGATCTTGCTCATTTGACATTGCAGAACGTGTGATTCGATTTTAAGAAATTAATTCAACCACAGAATATTTTTTGACGTACTCCGATGCCGTCTGTTAATTACTTACATGACTGTGGGTTAGCGGTAAAACTAACTGACGCCCCGCACTAAACTACGTTTTCTCTTTGCAAGAGATAAACAAGTTTATATGAAAAAGTCATGTACGGGAAAATGCTATCACGACTCACGAATCTCTTATAAATATTAGGATTTAAGTGGCACGAGGATTCGAAAATCTAAGTCACATCGGGCGGAATTTGATTCTGGTACTTCAGGTCACTATGATATTTGCCAGCAGCACCTAGCAGCGGATGAGATTGAAATGCAAGTCAATTCTTGTGTTGCAGAAACAGGCTACGAGCAATCCAAAAAGTTGTTTGAACCAACAATTTGAAAAAGCAATACCGAAGCTATGCGGAAATATGTGCAGGATTTGTACAGCAAAGTAAGAGAGGAAAGGAAGAATCTTAAAAACACTGAAACTTTCAGTTATGATGTATCTTATGTCGATCAGTATGCCTAAGGCTTATATGCTTTATTTTACCTTTTAAAAGCAGAAAACTCACCGCGTTGGTATATTTCACTGCAGTGAAGTCCACTACGGACTGTGTATATTGAACAATGCATAACTGTGTCTAATGAGTTCTTTAACAGCAGTTGAAATTTTTATACATTCCAAACCTCCTGTATGATTTTTGTAATACTCAAAATATTAGCTTGGCTGCGCTCAAAAACTGCATCACGTTCTTGTTTTCCTTTGACGCTCGAGGGCAAACAAAAGCCTTTGTTGGGAGGGTTTGTTTTCTGAGGTGTTGTCGCGTCCTTTATTGCCACGAGTGGGTCTCCAAAAACCGCACCCTCGAGGGCCATAGTCAAATAAAACCTTTCTTACTGTTCACATTGGTTCAAGAGACACCGACGCCTTTGCGGCACAAATTGAGACAAGTTTCCTCGGTGAGATTTCGGACAAGGAATCTTTTCAATAAGGAGAAACCATTGTTGTGCTGCGCAAGTTTTCGCTAGTGAACTCCCATGACATAAGTTTTTATCCAAACCTAACTATCCGGGGGAGTACTGAAGAAACATATCAGAGAAATTCATGGCAATCATTGATGCCCAGAGCAAAAGCGACGCTTCTCAATTTTACCCTTATTCAAGTAAGGTCCATCTTAAGAGAGGAGTTTATTCCATCAGTGCAAGCCTGAAAAATGAGCTGAATCTTCGTCCCTGATTAGGTTGATAATTTCCGACTTAAATGGACCAAGTTCGTAAGCTAACAAGTTGCCCCTAGTGTGGGTAATGAGAATCCATTCTAAAGTTGAAATATAGTGATGATTGCATCATAGTTTTAAATTATTTCTACAGGTTAAAATAAAATTGTATCCGGTTAACTGTATATCATTCAAAATTGATCTAAATTCAAAGGGGTTCAAAAAATGTACTCAGGGTATATTATTCAATAATTTCGAAACAAAAAGACTTACACTTACTCATTTCTAGCCCAAGTGTTGTGCAGAGTGTTCCAGAATTAACTAGCCCTTGCGTTGATGAGTAAATATGATACCAAATTGTAAGGCGCAGAAGTAACTTTCAATTGGATACAACATTTTAATAGGACGCCTTACAATTTGGTATCCTATTTACTGATCAATGCAAGGGTCAGTTACTCCTGGGACACCCTGTACGCCAAAAAACTAGCCGCGTGTAGCTATTCTAAGTGCTAAAAATTTAATAACAGTATATATTATTATATTTTATTATACTAATCATTCTATATCGGTATCAATATAATAAATATTGTACTAATATATTTATAAGTAAATCATAAAATAGCACTCGCTAGTAATTTGCGAATTTTTTTATCTCATTATGAAATTATTCAACTTTCAACCAGTGTGTATATTTTCTCGTACTGCTTTGCTATGAGCAATCACAAGTGACGCAGCCGGCAATGTATAATAAGTCCTAGGGGTTATTTTTTAATTCATTGCTACACGTACGCTATCATGTAGCATTACGAATTTTGCTAGGAACAAAAAGAAGAACTTTGCCATTACGATCATTCTAAAAAACACGTAGCAATTTAGAAAGACCCGTCATCCATTGATTTCACAGTCCATGCACGCCCCCAGTGATATATAAAGCTCCTGGAATTATAATTTCACAACATGAGGCTCATTAAATTGCACTTAATTTTGAACTGTTCCAGGTCGATGTGAACTTTATCGAGCCTATTTCTGCAGTAATAACTTCCGTTGGCCCTGTTTTCACCGAAGCTGAGGGAAATTTTGAATAAGAAATATAAACCGGAAATTGTTCATTATACGAGGTGTCCCACAAAAAAGTACATCGGAGTTCGAATTGGTAAGACTACGGAAATATTATTTTTTTCTCCATGTAACTGGTAGCCTAAATATGTACCTATTCGAATAACAGGCTCGAATAGTCGAATAACATGTTTGTTACAGAATTGAACTAGCTGTAATATTTCCGCAGTCATATCAATTCAAACTCCGATGTGGGACACCCTGTATAGTCCCTAAGCTACAAACGTATCTCCCACTACAATTTATTGGACCACATTAGAGTAAGATGAAGTACAATTTAATTCCGATAATTCATAGATATTTCCCTCAAATTAATTCCTCCACGTATTTTCGAAATAGCCGAATAATTAATTCATATTTGAAGCGAAGGGAAACCCTACCTGTGTTGAGACGTACCTCTGAGTTGTATGTATAAGTGCGCTTGCTGAGAGCAGTCGAACGTTGGTAGCACTTCACTCTAATTATTGTTCCCGCGATGCACTCAACTCAGGGGAGTCTCTTTTCAAGTTTAAAATCATTGTACCAATAAAGAGTACGATTTTAAATCCACAAATATCCATGTTTTAGATTCGGAGTGTTCCACAGCCGGCCTCTGTATTTTAGAATCCCTCTACATCTTTTAACATGAGTCGGAGATAAGATAATGTGGACCGCCTGTAAAGTTGTGGGAGGGCATTAGATTGCATCGTTTTCGTTCAGTTTTTATTTATGGGTGTCATAGTTTGCTTATGTTATCGTTTTCATTTAATTTAGCGCACGAATTTGACCCATATTTCTGAACACTAACGATGGTTTTTTATAAATGCGAAACGTTTTTTCAGTATGATCGAGGTGGCTTTGGCTCTTCTTCTTATCGTTAGAATTAGATTCCGTGTCGACAGGTGCGTGGAAACTCGTAAAGAACGAACGCCGGATTCTGAAGGGTATTTTTTAGAGTCCCATACAGCAAAGGAGGATCAGAAAGATACAGCAGGATTTTACGCTCTTATGGAATGAAATTAGGAAATAAATCATCCAATACCCTACGCAATGTCTTGAGCAAAGTAAAAGGCAAACAATCAAACACGGCAAATACCGACGTCGTAGATAGAGCACTATGTAGGAACTGCCGTAGTGTATGAATAAGGGAAACAAGAAGAGAAATAGGGAAGCGATTACGGGAACATGGACGGGCCTTCAACCGTCGGGACAACTTGACTAAAATTTTCCAACTTACGTACGAGACTGGCCGTACAATGCGGTCGGAACAGGTGTCTGTTCTGAATCATCAAAGAAACACAAAGACCCAAAGTGTTTGGAGTCATTCTCCACGATAGAACGGGTTGAAAATACCTTCAACTGGTCTTCGGATGTTCCGCCCAATATTTTCCAGTAGTAAGAAAAATTTGAAATTAATTCGTACGTCTGGATAGGTGATACGATGTTTGAGGTCATAGGTCCTGCGATGCAATCTGCTTTTGGGTATTCCGCTTGCCCTGAATGAGGAACAACGTGACGTTGTTTGTAAGCTCGGTCTGTAGTCGATGCATTAATACACTTGTATATCCCTGCCTACTTACCTCCTCGGTTCGGCACACTTCGCCACTTTTCAAGTGAAATTTTAGGTTTCGAGCTTTAATTAAACTCTGTATGAGATACTGTGTAATCCAATCTGTATCCTGGATACGAATCGAAGGTAAATGCTCCGGGTAGTTTCGACGATGTGCTGCTCGAACTATTAAACACACGAATAAGTATCCTGCTTTCGGGTTGCATGTTATGCTATAAAAAGTCAGTCTTCGCGGCACATCTTCAGTTCCCTAATAGAGTTCAAACTGATCGCGTCAAGAAGAAAACTGCTTTCAAGACCGGACTATCTCTACGCTGAACCTCTAACCTTTGTCCAACACTTGAGAGGACCACTTCTCATGGGTTGCTTACATTTAGAGAAGAGTACACCTAGAGGGGAAGAGCTCACTGACTGAGGCGACTCTAGCTTCACTGGAGTGCATGTAGACACCATCAGGCAAGTGTTGGCAAGAAGTGGTAGTGGTCTAGAGATAAAGGCCAAGGTGCTAAGTGTGCCGCGTGGTCCTGGCTTTTTCCGATCGGTAATGTTAGTTTGACGAAAGAAAATTAGGCGCCGTAATCTGTGGCTCAAAACAGGTACAAGAAAACCCCATTGTAGTATTAGGTTTATCAAAATTTCTGTTAAATTTTCACCGGTCCTGCTAGTAAATATCAATTTCAGGAAAAATTTGGAATTCAAACTTCCTATCAATTATGGAGCCTGACAGTCATTCAACTTTTGCTTAACTATGATGTATGTACTATATGAAAAACTTACGAATACCTTTGATTGGTTTGCCATCGGGGAGAGAAGTAAAGGTGTATGATATATTATGTTTTATACATTGCTTAATAATTGATATATGCATTCTCTACAAATATATATACATATACATACATACAAAAAAAAGTATTTTCAGTACAAAAATGTATTTGGTTCAAATAACGCTGATGACGGCTTTGAAAGTGAAGAGTTTGGTTCTAATTCCCGTGTCAAAAAAAAAAGTGTCGTAAGTATAACTGCCTAATCACTTTATCACTTTCGGATGTTATGGAAGATCTATGTATGCATCGATTCTCGCTTAGAAATCTTCATCTTTATTTGATCGTGTCTAAAACGCAATTCGGTGGAGTTCATAACATAGTCGAAAGCCTTGAGACCGACCCGACCCCAAACTCCAGTCGCTTGTCCAGCTTTGTTAGAGAAAATCTTCCTATGGAATGACACCAGGCAGACTAAAGCACGTTTAAGTTTTCCCAAAAACTCTTGAGAACTAATCTGCTCCATAGCGTCTCTGGACTCATTTCTGACACTACTAACAGTTTTTCTACGGAGTCAATAAAAAGAAAAATCTTCATTGGCCCGGAGCTCTCAAGCTGGGCCTTTAAAAAACCCTCGACGTTTTTACTTTTTCAAACCAGCCGTCACGGAGTTTTTCTTTGGTCTTGCCCGAGTCCATTACAGCTTAATGACCAGCACACTTGCTACCAATGCCCCTAAATGAGACTATCCATTAGTGCTCCTAAATACTTCTTACAGTATATAAATTGCGGTCCTTGTTCACGGCGTCTGCTTTTGCATTGTTGTTATCTCCCTTTCTAGTAATACGTAGGGATCATAGTACAGGAGTGCATAGAATTTTCCACCTATATTGTAATTGTCTTGGGTATCTTACTTTTCTCAAACGACTGTAAAATTGAGCAATGATCGTAACAATGAATACGATCAATGAGAGAGACAAAGGAAAGGTATTTAATTTTCATGTAAATACAGCAACTGTGATTAAAAACCAGGAAGATACCCAAGTAAGAAAGGATTAGTTTGATTTGAAATCCCATTAGCCCAAACGGTTTCACCTTCGGCAATTTGCAGACGGAGTTTAATTATCCGTCGAGCAAAAAACCAAAATATTTTAGACGAAATGAAAGTTTTCTTTCGTCAACTGAGCTTTGGGAATCTGCAGAACATGTGTTCTCGTACATAGAGACATAGAAGACAGAACACACAAGTTAAAGGGTATGATTCGGAAACTATTCTCTTAGTTACTTCAACTTGAAACTATCCGGAACTGTTATTCTAATCGGAGCAGATTGAGTGCATAGCGGTGCCGGGCTGAGCAGGAGTTTAGTAGATACGGTGTGTTTCGAGCGCATCGAATCAAGATTGGTCGGAACAATATCTGAGGCAAATATCCGGCCTTACTTTTGGAAAATTGGCCCAAAACTTTACGAAGTGTTGATCCAATATGTAAACCTGCTTACATAAAGGTTTACTTCATCGTATTTTAAGATTTATGAGGGTATTCATTCCTGTTTAGTAAACAGTAAGCCAATGCAACTGAACAGGTGCAGTGTAAGCCAACATAGGAATGTTCACGCCTTTAGTAGATCATGTTTCATCATGCGAGGACTCCAAATTCATGGATAAAATAGACGAGAATCAAATCATAAAATAAAGTAGTACTTCCCGTACATCAAAAATTAACGGCTATCTTACTAATGGACATCAATTTAGGACACTGCTACAATTACTGCGTAAACTTCAGGCACAAACACATTATGCGCTAACGGTCCTGTCTGAAGGGGAGTTCCAGTTCTAGTGACCTTTTATATTTATTTAACTTAGAATTTCTTGTTCAAGTAAGCAAAAAGACTCTGAAACTTGGAGGTTCATTAGATAAACACTACACAGGATACAAAAATTTGAAAGCTTTTAGGAAAGATCGAAGTATTTCAAGTAAAAGTTTTATGTTGAATCGGTCGTACACCGGTTCGAATGTACTCGAGAATTACTACATTCAAAATTAAGATAGTTCAACAACGATATTTTGAAAATAAATTGTCTATGAACTTGTAATAATAGGTCGTCTCGATGGTGTACGTATGCACGAGTATAGAGCTGTTCAACTTTAAGATCTTCCAAGGTAGGTTTTATGACGAATATGAACCATTTTCCATTGAATTAGGTAATGTCTTACACTTACTATAGGAGTACTCTCGAAATTGGTTAGTTTGAGCCGGATGGGGTCAAGGAAGGACGAATGAACTCATTTTCGTATTATGTAAAGTTCGTATTATGAACACTCCATGTAATTCTTATAGTCCTTTTCATGATGACCTGCGTTTTATTGACATGCGGTCTGTATATCAAACACTTAGGGCATAAGTTATCTGAGGGTGCGAGCGCTAGGCGAAAAATGCCATAATAAGACTATTTTGATTTCGAAGGGTGGAGACACCATAGCAGAGTGCTACACAATTCTTGCCTAACTTTATAACGACCAATTGTACATGATCTGAAGAGACACGAAGCCTGTAATCGGATATGATTCCAAGGTATTTAACTGAGATCACCGCACTTATTTTCGCGAATTACTGTTAAAATTGTTAACCATCAGTTTTACTTTATGTGGTTGAGACGCAAATAACAATCATCTTGTGTTTGCAACGCGTGATAACTCTAAATTCGTTTAATATCAGCCATATACCACATGGACCTTGCCTTTCTTTTAATACTTTCATTTATGCCTCGACATCGTCTGGGATAGAAAATCGAACATAAAAAACAATATCGCCCGCAAATAAAACGACTTTTCTTTCAGAGGTGGAAGTAATATAATTTGTGAAGACATTGAAAAGGAGCAAATTTATATAACACTGAGGTTGAAAGCAAGTCCACTTCTTCTGGCATTACATCAGACTTTTGGAGTTACAGACAAAGAAATAACTTTCATTAATAAAATAACATTTTAAAAGCTCGTTTCAGTTACCTTTTCTATACCGCAACTTTCAAGCTTTTGTAACAAAATGCTGCCACTGACCGCTTAGGATGCCTTGTCTAGATTTAAGAACAGGCAGAGGGCATACGTTTTGTTGTAGGAGCCGGAAACAGGTCTTCAACATGGTTGAAAATGCCTGGAGCAGAACATGATTTTTGCACAAAAACTGCAATGTGACTGGGAAATTATGTCATTATTACCTGACAAACTTACTGAGGGCCGAAAAAACTATCATCAATAAATCATTCTGAATGGTCAAACATAAAATAGGTTGATAATTTTCTTTGTCTGCCGTACAGTCAGATTTATTCGAAGATATAATAAGAGCCCTTCTTAACACGCGGGGATACACACCCTGCTATATGCATTTGCTGAAAATTTAGACCATATGATAGGATGTATTAAGTCTTCACTAAACGTGAGGTGCTTCGGTTTCATTTCATTGATGTGATGTGTTTTGCAGAAAATAAGAGAAGACTTTTTCGTGTTTCATTAATATCACCAGGGGGAGAAAACAAGGCCTTGGATTTCTAGACAATTGCATCTTATGCTCAATATAACGGCTACTTAAGTTCGTTTACGACTGACTGTGAGCGTCTACCCTAACAGGTGAACCGTCCATCATTTATACTGGACATTGCTGATACGTTTTCGTTGCATAGTATTCAAAACATTCGACACCCAACGCAGCGTTTTTCACGATCGCTTGCTTTTGGTTTGATCAAAGAACGCGACGAATTTTACCTGACTACTGTGTACCAGATGATAGACAAACCTCAAAAGTAATGGTTCAAGGACGCTTTCTCAGGCTTTTCTCACCTGGTGTTTCAGCTCACGAGTTTCAGTAAATAACCCGATTCGCAAACGGTACCGATATGTGCAACAGGACACACCCAAGGTCGAGTTAAAATTCTCCCAAGTTGAGAATATGACTTCAAGCGTGGCCGAAGGCGATGAAAGAAAAAAAAAGATCATAATATTAAAACGAGTATAACTAATCTAAGACAATGATTTTCCTGCTCCATAGCTTGATTAGTTATCGAGTACCGCGAGTAAAGAATTAATTTCATTCTAGAATTGAAAAATACAATGTGTGCAAATCGGAGCATTCTACGGCATCACTCAGATGCTATTTCCGGTGGGAAATCCTTTTACACCTTATACAACGAATGTAAATTCGAAGAACTCTTCAAAACATACAAGTTAAGAACTTTCTCTCATGAATGCTGATCGAAAATGTACAACCCTTTAGTAAGCATTACTAGTATTCTAACAAATTGAGCCCTTTTAGAACACTTTTTACACTAGTCAGATTGCTTTCTTTTTCTCTTAAATCAGTACTGAGTCAAGTTATGTAACGTAGACACGATTTCTAATAATTTCTTCTTGAAAAACTTTGTTTTTGACGCAATATGTCTTTACGAAACTGAGGAATTTGTTACCAGAAAAACAAAATTGAAAGAAATATCAGACGAGCTAAAATTCAACGTATCCAAGCCATATTTTGCACTTCAGGAAAATCAACTTTCCTGAACTCAAACATTTCAGATACTTCGTGAGAATATTTTTTCCGAGCAAATGTAAGAACACTTTTTTTGTTTGTTAGCAAGCTCTAATTAATCAAGTCCGGAGGGAATAGATGGGTCATGTCAAGAACTGGGGTTACGTAATTCTTCAACATTGGGATCCTGACTGGTAGCTTGTTAAGAGAATTATTTGTTCGGATCTTAGAAGTGGAGAGTTATCTGTTTCTGCCTGCTTAAGTAGTCACCTGATGCTCAATGACTCCTTCTTACCCAGTAATATATTGCGCGAGGGGAGATGAAATGTTTAAGGAAAGCTTAGGCAACTTAATTGTTGAAAAAATAACAAATCTCAAATCCCCAAACCGGATAGAATTTACTGCACTGTGCGAAATGTTCCAGGACTTAATAAAAATTAAACATACGTTTATTATTCTTTGAAATTTTCCTATAGAATGTTCACAGTCCCTGTATTTTCTTCAGTTTTCGCTCTTGTTTATTTCCCAGCGGGAGGGTCGTCCCCGTACCCATCGCCTTCGTGACGAATGCCCGAGCGGCGACTCCCGCTTGTATAGAGCGGTCCTGATGACGGTCGCTGCTTCACGCAAATCAACTTTTCCATGTCACGGCAGTACGTTTTACTATTATTCTTAGCATTTAAAGCTCAATACTGCAAAAACGCTACTTCATGCGACTCTCTTTCAACCTGCTACTTTTCCCAGGTTTGATGAAGAATATGAATGTACAAATTTTATCCTTTCTTGTAGAAAAATGTATTTCTGTCAATATTAACTCCCTCCGTAGTCATTAACTAATCAAGTTGTACCTATCTTAGCTGTTCTCTTTCGAAAAGTTTTTCCATTGGTGTCTATTCAACCGAAAATTCCACACATATTAATTTCCAAATCAACACAAGAATAGCATTTACTGCAAATCCAGTTATAAACTTCCTGAAATTAGAACATGCCATTTTTTGTGGTGTTTAAAACATCAAATACGGTTGAAACTTCAGTTTTGATTGACTATTTCAACATTGTTACTCCTTTTTCTTGCAAATCTTCTCCATTAAAGTGATACACGTGACAGCAGAATTGATTGTCCCACTTTTCTTCCTTCATTGTTTCAGCTAACGCGATGAGGATGTACAAAAAAGAATGACTTTGATACCGGTAAACACACACCTTAATAAATGTTGCTGTTAATAAATTTTACTCTATTTCTACCACAAAATGAAAACAAAACGATGTTCATTCAAGTACGTACAAAATACACCCTCTCCTATCCACGTTCAACAATTATTTTAAAACTTATTTAGATCTAGCATTCCAGAGCTAAATACAGATTGTATGCATCAGCAGTCTTACAGCCATGTGTTACCACCACCCCAAAATATTTAGCTCGAGTGACATTTATTTAAGGCGAAGCTTGCTGCTGCTGCTGCGCCGCTCAGTATTATCTTCATATTTCCAAACCATTTGTTAGCTTTCGGTTAATCCTTTCTCAACTCAGTATGGCGTTGTAATTGTAGTGAAAACTAAATCTTTTATAATGCAACACGATTTGTTCCATTCCCCACTTCGCTCTGATTGGTTCACAAATAAGTGTCCTATTTTGAAGCCGGTCGGCGTCACTGTCTCTTTTCAAGTTCCAATTTAATTTGGAAGTAGAAAACCATGATAATACAAATTTTTACCGAATTCATCATCTCTTCTCAATATTTGGCTAGCTGTGAATAATATCTGAGCCTTTACGCTACTGACTGCCTAATATATCTTAAGCTTATATACCAGATTTGAATAAACTTACATATGAGAAACTTTTGAAATAATATTATCGTCATTTTTGCAATTATACGCCGTACTCACAATTCGATTCGACTTAAAGTCTGTTCTATTTATTACGAAAGTTGTAAAAAATCCTAGAGGTGCTAATGAGAACTTTTATTTTGAGCTAAATTATAATTGAGGGCGGCCAAACACACATCAGACTGCATGAAAATGATTTAGGAACATAAATAATATCGTCCTACAAAACATTATGGTACCAACATCGTCATTCAAATGCTTGGGTATGAAAAACATTGAAACTGCGCAGCTGCCTCAATTTCAATTGCATCGTTAACAGCGTATAATCTAATTTCCTGAGAGAAACAAGTATGACTCTATCTGGAACGAAGGTGGACAAATGTGAGATTAAAAGTCTATCTTTTCCAAGGCTCGAGATCCACACGAAATCCCCTGCATTGAAGATCACTGGTTCTCGAACACAGGTATCAGAACTACTCAAATCGGTGTACTGGCCTGAAGAAGCCCGGCTAAGTCTCCACTACAACGGCGAGAAAAACTCTGGTGCAATTGATAAAGAAGTTCACAGACGTTCGAGTGAGACTTATCGTCTGCACTCTAGCTAACATTTGTGTATTGTAACTATCTTTCATTTATCTGTTTCTTACTTTATGGATCAAATTATTGTTTACACTTTTAATTGTCACGGTATTAAAACTAGCAAGTAGAAAAATAAAAGTTCTAATGAGACAATATGACATTCTAGCATGTCAGGAAACATGGTGAATGCATCATGACATTCATTTCAGGGTACCTGAATGTAATTCACATTCTGCCTCCGCCGTTGAAGAAACTCAGGAGCTTCTTAGGGTCAACTCACACGGACGGCAGCAGAGCGACAG
>VOMN01112972.1:0-16566 GCA_014899125.1 Orchestia grillus | reverse complement strand
GCATGACTCTGTGGTGGAGGCATGACTCTGTGGTGGAGGCATGGCGGCGTGCAGGCGGTAGGAGGGAGTGGAGGAGGGTGGGGAAGGATTGTGGAGCACGCAGCCCTGATGGGCGGGACCGCCTTCACTGCGTAGCCTCGAGTGGCATGGCACCACTTGGGTGCGTGGGGAGGATAGGGGGGGGGACACGGAGCCGAGAGTGATGTTGCAGGAGTAAACCATCCGTTGCGGTGGGGTTCCATGACAGAGCTCTCGTGGGTGTCTTCATCACCAGCAGCTGGATGCCTGTCTGTTGCTGCCGTCTGATTGAGGGGCCTTGAAAATTGTCATATGTGCGATGGCTTCCCCTGTTTTCTTATTTCTCTCTTCGGACCTGTGAACCCTCGACCACTATCTTCATTTCAGAGAAAAAAGTCCGGATCTTAGATTTAACTTTTCTTGTAGCAAAAAATCAAGTAATATGATTGGGTAAATTTATCGGTTACGGGAAAGACCTGATTCTCGTAAAGTTTGTTCTTCGAATTAATACTTGTTTTTTTTTTGTTTTCTTGCAGACGCGTCGACTCATACGAACAGTGGCGGCTCGAGTAACCAACCCCCTTCTCCACCTCCCCCAACCCTGAACCTCTCTGCCGAGTACAACCCATTGCTCCCCTCCAACTCTTCCAACTCTACCAACTCGACCCCCAACAACAGCTCCCCACCCACGATTCCTATTCCCCCGACACAGCACTCAACCACTTCTTCCTCCAGCATGTCACGGCCTAACGGGAGAATAGCCCACAACCCACCCAACCTCGCGGCCCACATCAAGTCCAGTCCCGTCCACCATTACCACCAGCCTGGCAGTCCACCCTACCAGCCCAACAGTCCTCAATACCAGCCCAATACAGCACAGTACCCCGCCCATATCCAGTCCACAGTCCAAAGCACGCAGTTCGTTCCAGGCAACACCAATCTTACCTCTCACAACGACGAGTACGAGCCCGGGACGTTGGTTCGCACTCCGTCTGGGAACATCTTCATCCCATCTGGTGAGTGCAAAATGCTTGTGCTGACATCCGTTGCTCTTGTGGTGCGAGTTGTTTGTTCCTCGTGTTTGTTGCTACTGTTGTTGTTTCATAGCTAGTAGTGGGTCTGAATTTAGCGTGAGGTTTTCAAGCGTGGCGGTTTCATTGCGATTTTTAAATAGTTCTCGCTAAAGTGATATAGTTCTCGATGTGCAGTATCTCTAAGACTCGATTATAAATGTTGGCTGTGCGGTCTGGCTGTTATGATTGACATTAGAATTCGATAAACCTTTCATGGTCTCTTTGTTTTTTTTTTCTGGTCTCCTAGAGACCTTCGGACTTCAGGTTTACAACCACTGCTGGTGTAGGATATGTGGAGCTTATTAGAGTATAGTAACCATGTGCTAGTAATCGTATGAGTAACCTAATAATGAGTATACTAGATTTCTCGTGCTAATTTGGCAATGTGTACTCTAGATTACTCATTATAATCGTACGAGTTATCCAGTAATAAGTGTACCAGGTTACTCATAGTAACCCTATGAGTAATCCAATAATGAGTATTCTAGGTTACTCAGAGTAATCGGACGAGTAATCTAGAGTACTCACGATTACAAGTACATAAATAATCGTATGCCGCACGTATGGTTTCGTACGTTTTAAATGAATTCGCTCACTCCTAGCATACGCGTTCGCATATTCTAAAATTTGTTCGTTTAATGTTTCTAAGTATTTGTATATCGTACATACATATTTGTGTTTTCTTGTCTCGTACCTATTTCATTTCGCGTGTGCTGCGGTACAAATACGTAACATTTTGATTTCTGTTAATTGTTTGGCGTTTCCTTAGTTCAGGGTTTGTCCTTAATAATTATAATTAAAATAATTTTTGCCTAAATAATTTAACAAGTGGAAAAAAATTAGTTACCATGGCTACTCGTTTTACCTGGACGAGTGTCAGTCCAGTGTTGAACATATTCCTTACTTTTCATCAGCTCTAAATGGTTGATTAAAAAAGTCTGAATTTTCATACATTTGTTAAGGAATGGTCGAACAAATATTTCGGATAAACATTGTTCTTGCTGACCATTAACGACCATTTTTTCGTCCCAGTAGGTGAGTGAATGAAGAGACGTGTAATTAGTGTCAGAAGGATTCAAAAATTCCTTTTAATCGCTGTAATTCAATTAATTCCCCTGTTGATAAGATAACATGTGACCTTGAAAATGCTGAATTTTTGAAAACTCAATAGAAATAGGAAAAGTCCGACGAAAGAACTTTTAGTGACAGCATTCAATAAAATATTTTTGTTGGATTTGTAATTTTTAATGAGGTTTTTAAAATGTTCCTTTTCTGTAGCTCCCTGTACTGCTGTTGCTGGTACGGGCTAGAGAAATTTGGCCTTTTCTTCAACTCATTGGAAAAATATAACTTTTCTTTCTGAAGAAATTTAGCTGTTCGTCCTAAAGAAATTTGGCCATTTTTTCCTAAAGACGAGAAGAATTAAGTCCTTCTTTCAAATGAATGGAGAATTTTGGTTTTCCTCAAACTGGTATGAAACATTCAGCCATTCGTTCTAATGAAGCAAGAAATTAAACCATCTCCCTCAGTGAGGTGCGAAATATAAAAACTCCCTCAATTCATAGAGGAATTCAGTTTTGAATGTTCCCTCAATTTTGAATGTTTCCCCAATTTAGAATGCTTCCTCAATTTAGAATGTTCCCTCAATTTAAAATGTTCTCGCAATTTTGAATAATCCCTCAATTTAGAATGTTCCCTCAATCTAGAATGTTCCCTCAATTTAGAGTGTTCCCTCAATTTAGAACGTTTCCTTAAGTTATGAAGGAATTTAGTTTTTCCTTCCACTCGTATGATCGGGAAAATCTCATCATTTTCTCTAGTGAAGGATGAAGGCTTTTCATTTCTTCAGATAATTGAGCATTCGGTGTTGACTGAGTATTTATCCAAATTATTAGCATTCATTCGGGACTTATTATCGCCAATTCCAATATTCCCCTAAAAAAATAGAACTTTGAGGGCACGTTCGACTTGTTTTGTTTGGGTGATTATTTGGAATATCTTGTGTAAAGCTTTGCTATCTTCCCTATGTCTACTATGTCGGTGCAGAGCTTTGACAAATTCTCGGGAAAAATCGTCAATTGGTTCTCAGCAAATTTACATCGCTCTTGCGCTCCTAAGCTCCCGAGTAAATTCCTATTTTTCCAAGCCGTTCATACTTCCAAAATAATTTCCTTAACATTGAGGAGAATTATTATTGCTGGCAAAACCACGCTAGGATCCCATAATATTGGCCGCCGGTCTCCAAGGGATCCAGCCAAGCCACAATAAGTCTACGGGAGGCGCTCACCCGTTGCCGCTTCTCCTTATTTCCGAGAATATAAAGCGTCTTTTTCGACCCGAAAGAGAAGTGTTTGGCCAACACTCAAAGAGTTAGCGTCCGGCAGCGGATCTTGTTAGCTGATTATTGCCAGATCGCTTGACTTGATTCATCGAGAATTTTAAATGTGAATTTACCCGATGGGCCCTCATGGCTGAACGCTTTTCAATTTCCTACGATGGATAGCGAAAACACTTTTGGATATTGGTGTTGTGTGAGGGTGAATGCCGCGTTTGGAGAAGCTTGTTGCAGTCAGGAATTTTTGCACTTTATGATTTTGATGCTCCGTCGGACTGAAATCTGTGTTTACTAAATTTTTCTGCTGCCCGAAACTTTGGTCTTTTGGTTATATCGAATTACTGTGAGCGTGAAATTTGCAATTGCAGTGTGGTCAAGGAATTGATTTAAGTTGACTTTCGTGTCACTTAACGAGTGTTAGTATACCCTTCGTTTCGCTACGGATGCGTGAGTGGGTAAACTGTTTTTGCGAGGCATTTTTGGGCATGTTCTTTTACTGCACAAAACTTGCAGATAAAATTTCATAGGTTTTAAATGTTGAATCTTGACAATTTCACGAGGTTTATCGCTCTGTGAGTTGGATGGAAAATTACAGGAGATATTTTTTCTTTATTCCAATTCAACGCTTAAGCGTGTTGATTTGTTTTAAGGTAGGGGAATTTATCGTATTATTCGTGGGATTCCTGCCATTTAATAAAGTCTTATCTCATGAATTTTCACTCTTTGGTTCCTGTATTGTTTGGCCAGATACAAGAGCACACGCCGGCAAAGCTCGCTTCATGCTCCACTTTTGGAAAACCTGAATTGCTGTACCAAAGTAGGCAGACTTTAATTTTATAATTTCTTATGAAACCTGAAGTTTTGTTTTCATAATTATGCTTCGTAAATTTTGAAACGAAGTTGTTCCACTGTATTCGGATAACACAAGTTCAGGACGAGCAAAATTTGTCGGAATTTTTTTTCTATTACACTTTAATTAAAGTACAGCTTTAGAACGCTGGTTCTTTAATATGGTTATAATTAACTACCATCACAGTCATGCGCTGTTCTTATACGGTGTGAAGTATTCGGTGACTAGGAATGAGTTAGGTACTCGGTGTTAGTTGGTTATTAGTTATTAAGTATTTCGTTAGAAATTAGTTATTCCGTGACTAGTTATTTTTCCAAGTAACCTTACATCAAATTTACCCCTTTTACACATTTAGGTACACAAACACACACACGCACGTGTCTATGCATGTACAAAATTTACTATCGATTTATGAAGCATGGGCACAACGATCGTTTTCGAAAACTAAGAAACGAAGAAACTAAGAACGGAAAACATCACAGGTTATAAATATGGTACGGAATTATCTTAAGCATTTCGTTCAGATATGTGTACATGGGCCACCCTAGGCTTGTGCTTAAATGTTTAAGCGCTCAACACGTTCAATTAGTATATATTTTAAATATGCTACAAATGTATATCATAAAATATGTTAGTATGAAATATTTCAAATGTGCTGCACACAACCTGCTGGATTTTGTGTTGCTGGCTGATGCACAAAGTTGCAGCTTTGCACATTTTGCTCATTTCCTTGTTGGTTGAATTGTGGAATTTTATCTGCATATTGTGAGCAGTTCTTTTATCCTGATTTTATTGGTCCTACTGATGATAGTATAACTATAAGTACGAATATATGTTGCTCAAGGCATCACCAATGCTCACGTACAGCAAAATCATAACCTTGATTCTTCTCCATTTAGTTACCCCATCAATGTCATTTTTCCTCCTTGTCTTCCCTCACCATAACAACATCGGCCAATCGGAATCCGAAGCATTTAATTCAAACTGCCACCTTCGACCTGGTTTCGGTTGGCCTGTCTTCGAAATGAGTGCGGCAGTTTTGATTGCCCACAAGAATGGGTTTTGGAGCGGCTGCTGAATGGCACCCATAAACCACAGTATCATTGGCCCTCGATTATCTCATTTTACGTAACTGCTCCGAAATGAGCGATGGTATCGTCCCTGCATGGTCGGTTGAGCGAAGAAGAAACGGGACGTCGTTTGCACGGATGTGAAGCATCATCGCTGTAGCCACAGGCTATTGCTGTTGTAAGTGAAATGTATCAGCCCTTCCCGGATGGATGTGATGAAAAGGGTCCTTTTTCAGAGCTTCTTAGGGAGTAAGACTCCTGAGATGTCATCTGTAAGAGCTGTGTGAAGATTGCTTGTTGTCGGCAGGGCTTTTTGGAAAATTAGCCTTCCTCGTTAGAAATTAGTCACTTTCTGCAGAACGAGCGACGTGAAAACGTTTCAATATTTCAAGTTGCTCTTTAATTTATAATCTTGAGTAGATGTTTTCTGGCGCTGCTTATACACTAAGCCGAGCAGACACGTATTTTAAAAACCGTGCACAATAACAGTAACGAATGATAAAAGCAATAACCGGCACGCGGTTTTATTTATCACAGCCCACGAAAGACCGGCTTATCACACGGCCATTGCGAAAATGAGTGCACAGAACATCACGGTTGCGATGCTCCATCCCAGCGATGTGATCTCGATAAGTCCCTGCATAGACGGACTGCTCTTTATTTTGCGCACAGTCTGACGATGCTCCGGAAGCTGCGCTGGCGGCAGATGAAAAGCCTTTCAGCTTCCTCCGCGGGTCCGCTGGTCTCCTCAATGTGCTGTGATACTGCGAGCAAAGAGGCCTTTTGGATCTCGAGACCGTACTTCTCGAGTCCGACTTGAAGGATCCAGTCTCCGCTCCTGATTTTCTGGGCTTCTGTGCGAATGCATGCGAGCAGAATAAGTGATCTTCCGCGGAGATTTGCGGGGCCGCGTTGTGAGGGGAAAGGAATTGGAGGCTTGTGAAAGATTTTTTTGATGTACTGCTATCACTCTCGGGTGAGTTTTCTCTTCTTACTTACAGTTCTAAAATAGTTCTTCCTATTAATAATTCAAAATATTTCTATTCTTACAGTACCAAAATCTATGAACTGATTTTTTCCAAAGCAATTCGTGGTCTTTTAGGTGTCGTTTCAATAGATACTGTACGTGTTATCTACCAGGATATGCATATGCATTCGAATATAACTTTTCATCCAGCTATGACTGTAAGTTAGCTAGCGCGTTTGCCTTTATTAGTAAATATTTACCTTGGAATAATACACAGCAAATTAAAGTTTTCGCTCATGTACCATTTATTAATGAAATTTTTCTCTTGATCTTAACCCCCTAGGAAGGATGCCCTTCTTTTTATGTGTAAAGATTTACCATCAACCAAAGATAATACTTAACTACTGATGAGTATCTCATTTAATTTCGTTCGAAAGGGTTCAAACAATTGTAGTTTAGTTTTCGAGACACAAACCTTTAACCTTTTGTAGCATTTGCGTTCATTCGCTGTGATTTCCTGTGGCTGCAAACATCAACAGCGATGACTGCAGGTTAAAATTCAGGGAGTTTTCTTCAATCTACAGAGCACAGCGAACTGTGTTAAGCTGTATAAAGATGTTTCAGATTGTATTCAATGAATTATTCTCTGGCTCATTTACGGCTTATTCACTGTTTTATCACAGTTCATTTTTTGAGGTGATTACGGCTTATTCATTGGGGTATTCACTGCTAATTAATTGGTTTATTCACACTTATTCATTGGTTTATTCACATGTGCGGAGCTTATACACGGTTTATTCACTGGTTCATTCCTGGTTCATTCACTGGTTCATTCCTGGTTCATTCACTGGCTCATTCATCACGGTTCATTCACTGGTTCATTCCCGGTTCATTCACTTGTTCATTCCCGGTTCATTTACTGGTTCATTCCCGGATCATTCACTGGTTCATTCACTGGTTTATTCCCGGTTCATTCACTGGTTCATTCACTGGTTCATTCCCGGTTCATTCACTGGTTCATTCCCGGTTCACTCACTGGTTCATTCCCGGTTCATTCACTGGCTCTTTCATCACGGTTCATTCACTGGCTCATTCATCACGGTTCATTCACTGATTCATTCATCACGGTTCATTCACTGGCTCATTCATCACGGTTCATTCACTGGCTCATTCATCACAGTTCATTCACTGGTTCATTCTCGGTTCACTCACTGGTTCATTCCCAGTTCATTCACTGGCTCATTCATCACGGTTTATTCATGGAGTATTGAGTTGTCTAATCATCCAAGTCTCACTGCCGAGTCGACCCTTTCTCTAGTTGACGCTGTACGCAGGGTGTACACAAAGGGCTCCTACTTTGACTAAAATGTGATGATGACGACACGTAATCCAGACGTCACTCGCACCACACCCAACCGCACTGATTTATTCGGCAACCAAAACTGAAGATTCGCAATCCGAAAGAAAAGAGGCATTAAACAGAACAAATGCCTGCTTTCAATACCATCAAGATACAGAAAAGCCACGCTACTCACAGTCACGCTTTTTATTAAAGATAATTCTTTTTTGGCATATTGCCTTCTGACAGTTACCTTGAAAACTTTTGAATTTGTCTGGCATGTCATGCAACATGTCCAAAGCCACACTGTTGTGCCGACTTTTTAGGTGTGTCATTTTCCAATATCTCTTTCCCCAGAGACAAACTCCGCGCCAAGGTATCGAACCGGGGACCTTCTAACTTGGAACCCAGCATGCTATCACTTGTGCCACGGGACGCACTGTTGATCGGTTTTATTCTTAATTAAGTAGCTCTAAATTTGTAAACGATGGGGACTATTTTAATGTTTTATTACAGTGAAATTTCATACGAGGAGAATTAATCTTGATGACTTGCAATTGCTGTTTTAACGCTTGAAGCTTATTCCTCTGTGAATCTGGCTAAGTTTTTTGATACTTTTCGATTATAACATTCGGAGAAAAAATATTATTTGGCTTCTGAAGTAAATTCGATTCCGTAAAGAATGTGACACCAAAAATTGAACTCGGAAAAAAAAAGTTTTACGTCACTTTTACATTTCGTGCACGAGTTATTTCAGCCCAAAAATGCAGGGGTACTTTGTAATCCATAAAAAATCCATTACCTTTACCTTGTGATACCATTGTTCTTAGTTGGTATTACTGCCATCAAGCGTGCAGAAAACCTACACTAAGCATTCATGGGCTAATATTTGTACGAGTCCCTACACTGCAGTAAGTAAATTTACGAGCTTCACGCGGAAGTAAACTAAAATCAGTACGGGGTGCAAGGACACTACGAACTTCCGCAAGAACGCAAGCGTAGAAAAAAAGAGACCGACTTCACCATCACGGCGGCTCATGTGCAACTGAAATTATTCACATGGAACAACCTGGGCGCACCTGGCACATCTGATGCCTCCTTTGCTAGGCTCCTCAAGCTTGCATAAGTTTTCCTTTGAAGTCAGCCCTCTTGTACTCCCGGCGTTATTTTTTGCGAAGAAAACGCCCAGCTTCCGTCGTTCCTTCTCTTTGAGCTTTGTTTGGGCAATGGAGCCACTCAGAGCTCGAATGCAAACACGCTTTGTCTGCAAGACCAAGTGCACTCCGACGCTTCTTTTCGTGCTCCTGTTTTTGTTCACTGTCTTAAGTCTTTTTGCTCAATGTCTGTCTTTTTGCTCACTGCCTTAAGTCTTTTTGCTCATTGTCTGTCTTTTTGCTCACTGTCTATGTCTTTTTGCTCCATGTCTGTCTTTTTTGCTCACTGTCTATGTCTTTTTGCTCACTTTCTATGTCTTTTTGCTCCCTTTCAACATGTACGGTTGCGCCTATTTTTCTGGCCGATCACACCGCGTTGTTGAGCGTGTCACACACTCTGATTGAAATGTTCGCATTTTTTTCACGTCTCTCTCTCTGATCCTTTGCTAATCACTAGTAATAATCTGTTCTTCGAAGATGGCGAAGAGTCGTCGTTTTCTCTTCCTTAAATGATCGTTTTCTATCTTGTGTTCTATCACGTGTTTTTAGTGTTCTATCATCACTTGTTCTAAATGTTCTGTCACGCATTCTCAGTGTTCTATCATGTGTTTTCAGTGTTCTATCACGTCTTCTGAACATCCTATCACTAGTCCTCAGTGTTCTATCGCGTATTCTCAGTGTTCTATCACATCTTCAGAACATCCTATCACTAGTCCTTAGTATTCTATCACGGCTTCTGGGCGTTCCATCAAGTTGCCGCCTTGTTTAATGATTAAATTAAATTTTCACTGATCGAGAATGTTTCATCATTTCAAAGAATAATTTTCCTGATCAGTTTTGTCGCCGTCCAACAAAATTTTCCTGAACCCTATCCCGAACACATTATTTTTGCAATAAGACAACATTTATCTTTGTTCGCTAAAAAAAACTACAGCCTTACATCTACATCTACGCAATAAAGCTGCATTCAGCTGTACGCGAAAAAGTAGCAGTATTCATATGTATGAAACAGGACTGTAGGGTTCTTTTGATTGATGAAAGGTCAGTGCTTAACTTAGCTTACCCCGCTCTTCCCTTTATAGTAAGACTGCGTCGTCTCCCTGAGGATTTTCATTTTCACTCACTGTTCAACATTTAATGACTTAAGAGAGTCCTCAGACTGACGCCTGAGAAGCTCAAGCTTTGTAGTTCCTTCGCCTCGCAGGCCCGTGACTTGGCCGCTGCTGTGAAATCCACGGGATTTGCTCCCAGGTTTCGAGTAGTGTCAGCCTTACGCCATTTAAGGCAGGAAAATTTGTTAACTGGGTCTTCAGTAGTCCTGAATTGAGATAAGAATTGAGCCTTTCGTAGAAGTAGATACAGTTGGAGCTTAGGGGCACTTTACAACCGGGCTCATGTTACTGATAGGATAAATTTAGCTTTGGAGCTGATTGGTGACATTCGACTACGATTGAGCCTTTGAAGCTTTGGAAAACTTACAACGAACATTTTTACTCTGAATCATGAACAATCGGTCCCGCGAACAGTTTTTTGAAATCATCAAATTCATAAATTAACATTCAACTCAGAGTGAAGAGCGGCCCATTGGACGAAAACGGGATTTAGTCCTGCATTCAGCAGTAGTGCATCGTAATCTCAGAAAGAGTTCAGCCGTTTTTCAAGCCGCTAGTTGAGCTCGAGCCATTTGACTTAGTCTTTGGCTACCTTTGAACGGTAGCTGTATATCCTAAGAGAAAAGATTTACCATACCATTAGGAACGAAATCAAATTTTTATCACCCTAAGTAAAAATGTGACGACTTTTTTCTTGAGGGAGAAAATTTGAAGTCGTTCTCATCAACACCAGCATCATCGCCCTTCACGGCCATGTTGCCAAACCACATCTTTTCATTTGGATAAGATTTACGATACCGACAGGAACAACATCGCCGCCGCCGAATATCACCTTAATTCTGCTAAGTCAAACGGCGGCGTCCGGGAGGCAAAAGGATTAGTTTGTTGGTCCCAGTTCGAGGCAATCGTCCCAGGTCTGCATTGTTTAGACCGGGACGAGCCCGATGTATATGCAGACAGGCCGCTTCCTCCTCTGCCACTTCGGTCACATAAATTTGAGGTCGGACTCTTTGAAGAGGCCAAGCTGCTAATAAAGCCTGCTCCTGCGCTAACGTATTGCCTCGTATGTTAGAGGCATTTTTGTTCCTTGCCCGTATCCTCCTCTCCCCCCTTCCTTAGCTCCTATAAATTCTATTGCTCTTGAAGAAGTTTTCACTTGAATTCTGTTGCAGAATTGTTATGGTAATTCATTTTATGGCTCGTGGGGAGGGGGGTTACCTCAGCTGCAGTCAGATGTCACTGCCCTTTTTGGAATTTTCATGGAAGGGGAAATTATTGTAATTTATTATCAGTTTGTGAAATATTGTTATTATTGGCGTGTTTCTTTAGAGTCCATTCATATTTCGAAGAGTCTAAATTGCAGGGCTGTTTGTGCCTTCTTCTCGGACAAATACAATTTTTTGAGGCGAGAAATGATTTTTGTGTGGAAAATCGACATTTCTGAAGCGAGGTGACTTTTTCAAAGAAAATTGAATTTTTTGGAGAGAATTGAAAGGCTCACGAAAACTGTTTTCCTTTACGGCTCTTTTTTTTGTACGTATATTTTATTCAACAAGTCCTTTTCAGAAACTCTGAATTCTGATCAGAACGGTGATAAAGTCGATTTTTTTAAAAATTACTGTTCACTGTGGGGTTACTGTTCGACTGTAAAAAGTTACAGCACCAAAATAGTTTTGGGATAATGACGAAATGCACATTTTACTTCACGTGCCTATATTTTAAAGGATCTTTGAGTACAATCGAAGCTCGTGCTATCTTTGAAGTAGACAAGGCGACAGTCTTCGAATATCAAAATTAGGTTTCATTTTTCGCAGTACTTGGCGGAGTTGTTCCCGTTAGTTTAGCGGAAATAAAACGGGTGGGTACGCACTCAAGACGCACGCTGTATTACTGCACGTTAGCTCATGTAGGCTGGTAACCATTTTCATTGCCGTTTTATTTCTATGTTGTTACCATTTTCATTGCCGTTTTATTTCTATGTTGATACCATTTTCATTGCCATTTATTGGTAAGTCGTTACCCTTTTCATTACCATTTTACATCAAGATTGATACCATTTTTATGGCTACGTAATTTGTAGGTTGTTTTAATTTTTATTGCCATTTAACTAAAAGTTGTTATCATTTTCATTGCCATTTCATGTGAGAGTTGCCACCATTTTTCAAAAAGTGGCGGCCCATGTCAGCCTTAGCGATCTGTGGGCCATAATTTTCACGCATTAATTCCACGCCAGTTTTTGAAATGTATTAAAGTCTTGCTGATGTTCAATTCCAGTGACTTCGAGGAGACGATATCGGGTATAAATAGCCAATAACTCGTGCAGTTTTCATTTATGTGCAATTCAAGGTCATTTCGAGTAATTTAAATGAATATCTTGTTGAGATTTGAAAGGCCGTAGTTGAACATGATTACGTTGCTTCATCATAATCGTCTTCATTCAAGGTAATTTCATGTCCTTTAAATGAATGTCATGTTGACATTTGATTGAAAGGCTCTAGTGTAGCATAATTATGTCACTTCATCATAATCGTCTTCTAAAAAACACAGCTGGCTAAATCAACGAGCAATGACCGTTTCGCCGGAAAGCCGACGGTCAAATTAGACTTCATCTCGTCAGGGCCTTCATTTTATCGACGTGGCCCGGCAAATTATCTTCTCTGGAGACTATTTGCACTCGTGCATTTGCCGTTTACCAGTGAACTTGAAGCGAATTCTTGTGTTTGCATTTCATTATGGGCGACCTGTGAACACATTTACCTGAAGCTCTCCAACTTGTCCAATTAGAAGAATATTAGCGCACATTCAGACTGTACGAGACAACTCGATTCTCTGAAATGACAAGTTCACCAGACGTTTTTCTCTCGGTGAAATAACTTTTTCTCGGTAATGACTTAATTAGAGCTTTTGTGTGCTCTTTGGGCCATCTGTTGTGAGAAATTTTGTCCTTGTGTATATGTATTTGTTCGTGTGATTGAGAAGCTAATCGGAAGCTGAGATTCAAGCAAACTGAGCAACATAAAAAATTTTCTTCAGATTTTGTTTTTGCAAATTGTTACCTCAAAAACTTTTGTACGATAAAGATGGAATTATTTTTTCACATTTTACTGCTTATTAAGATTTTGGCAACGCGATATTTGCGCATTTAAAATGTAAAGATTTATAAGTCCACCAGTCACGTTCAGAAGATTTTTTACCGAACATTACGTATTGATATCGGTTAGCTAACATTTTCAAATGAGTATGAAATGAACGCTTGAATCACTCGTACGTCGAACTTGAAATATAATTTCGGAGCTGCGGTTGCTTAGCGGTATTTTCCCTGTCCTATCGCTTCAACATGAATATCGGACCTTCATCATGTCGGTACAAAACTGGACGTAAAAACGATGTAGGAAACCAGTACCGCGAGCCCTGAGGAGCCTCATTCGAATAATTTTAACGAATGTTAGTGTAAAGGAGTCCATTATAAATTAATCAGAGGTTCTGCCGTCGCATTTCAATGAATTGTTCTAGTTCATTTTGTGTTAAAACACTCGAATAGTTACCAGTCATTTCAATAAAAGTTCTACTTGTCTAACCATGAAAAGCTTTTAATGGTTAAAAAATTGAAGTTTCATTCAAGTGGTTACCAATCATTTCGATACTTCTGTCTAACCATGAAAGGGTTTTCATGGTTAGAAAAATAAAGGTTTAATCACGAAATGACAGGTAAACATTTAAATCTTTTAGCACGCAATGAACTAGAACAATTTCGTGAGGGTGCAAAATAAGAAAAGGGCAATGAATTACTGTCCCTTTCTGCCGTAGTTTTTTGGAGGCGAGCATTTTTTTGCATTTTTTTTCAATAGTCGTGCATTTTTTTTTCACGGTGCATTTTTTTCAATAGTCGTCCGTGACGAGCATCATGGTGCTTTCGTACCTGCAAAATGCACTCGTAATTTCTTGCTTAATTTTTAATTTGATGTGCTCCGGGTCGCTACTGTTATACGTCTTTTGTTTTTTCGAAATGATATGTGGCTTGCATATGGAGATACGGTGTATTTTTGTAACCGCAATTTTCATCTGCGCTATGATGAATATTCATTAAATGAATTTTCATCAACGTGTGGTTTTCGAAATGATATGTGGCTTGTATATTGATGACACGGTATGTCTTTGAAACTGCAATTTTTTTCGACGCAATGATGAATATTTATCAAATGAATTATCATCAACGTATGTTTTTTTCAAAATGATATGTGGCTAGCATATGGATGGTACGGTGTGTTTTTGTAACCACAATTTTCATCAACCCAATGATATTCTTAAACTGGATGATGAATTTTGATGAATGATGAAATTTCATCGAATGAATTTTCATTAACATGTTATTTTTTTAAGTAATATATGGCTTAGATTTGGATACGGTGTGTTTTTGTAACTGCATTATTCATCAACGCGTTGAATTCACTGAAGTTTGAAGAGTCGAACCTGGATTCTCACTCAGACACCGAGGAGATATAGATCTGACGTCAGAATGGAAGTTTTAAATAAGCGATTAATGAATAAAAGATGTGTATTTCGATGGACGAATAGAGTGATTTTTTTGTTTTTTATTAAGGTTTCATTTAGAAACTAAACTCTGAACTAATTAAACCTCTACCTTTGAAACTGAGGCTTCAACGCTCTCGCAAGTTTTTGCCATTTGTAAGAAAAAAAAACAAATTTAAATTTCTATTTTATTACATTCGGATAACATATTGCACATGTGTGCTATAATTCCAGCATGTGCGTGATGAATGAGAGCCACACAGAATCGTTTCCAGAATCGTTTCTCAAATGTTACAAATACACGATCTACGATCTAGCAGACTAGGAGCGATGCCGTACCGAACCATCGCTACAATCTCAATCATTAGAGCACTAATTGGATGAGCGATTAGGTGTCGGGCTACCGGCAATCAATTACTGTCGGAAGTAGAAGGCAGAAATCGATCGCATGCCAATTTCACTCGTACGAACGTACTTACGCGTGGGATTTACAAACTGGATTATTTGAGCCCATGATTTGCTTTGTGCATTGCTGGTGCGATGCTGCTCGCATGCTGCTCGCATGTTGCTCGCATGTTGCTCGCATGTTGCTNGCTCGCATGTTGCTCGCATGCTGCTCGCATGTTGCTCGCATGCTGCTCGCATGCTGCTCGCATGTTGCTCGCATGCTGCTCGCATACTGCTCGCATGTTGCTTGCTGACTAAAATGGTCGAACGCAGCTCGCAGAACTAAAACAAAACGTAACTCAAACACTTGAGTCTCGCGACCAGTGAGTGTGGTGTGCAGTGAGTGTGGTGTGCAGTGAGTGGAGTATACAGTACAGTGAATACAATACAATACGACTTCTTACCAGCATCATCTCGTTGTAGACACCAAACATTCCCTAACATTCATCATTAATCAATTCTTCACAATGAGTCGTGTTAAGGTACATTAATTTTGGGCGAACATTTACACCTACACACAAACCCCTCACGTAATCACACCTGTACACAACATTCACCCACCTTTATCACGGATAAACTGCCTGTTTTCGCGAGTCTATTTTCAAGTTTCTTCCTCTACATTATAGGCTATGCTGCTGAGGCGCTAACAACCCTTTCTCCACCACTACTACAACCACCACTAACACCACTACTACTGCTACTAACACCACCACTACCACCACTACTACCACTAATACCTCTAATACCACTAATACCACTAATACCTCTAATACCACTAATACCACTACCACCACTTATACCACTAATACCACTAATACCACTAATACCACTAATACCACTAATACCTCTAATACCTCTAATACCACTAATACCACTAACACCACTACCACCACTAATACCACTAATACCTCTTGTTCCTCGCGTTTGTACCTCTGCCGGCGCCCGCTTCTTTGGTGCGCGCTCAGAGGGCGTTTAGTCGGACTCGGCCGCTGCTAAATTGTCTCCAAAGTAAGCCAATATGCGGAGCTGCCCTCTGGGGGGCCCTGCAATGAACGCTTCTTCCTTGCCGACATCTTTGTTGCTGCGCTACAACGACTGCAATACTTGCAGATTAAACGCCATCAAGCGAACAACTGAACACTGGGCTGTTGACGGGGCGTCGTTGCCGCGGCTGTTCTTGTTAGTCTTCCTCGTGTCTTGGTGTCGTACATGAGCCGATTGTCGTGTGTTGGTGTCCTGCGTGTACGAAATGTATGAACTACTTGCCATGTATTTGTGTCCTGCGTGAGTGTACGAAGTGTATGAACTACTTGTGTATTTGTGTCCTACGTGGGTGTGCGAAATGTATGAACTACTTGTGTATTTGTGTCCTGCGTGAGTGAACGAAATGTATGAATTACTTGTCGTGTATTTGTGTCCTGCGTGAGTGTACGAAATGTATGAACTACTTGCCATGTATTTGTGTCCTGAATTGCGTGCGAGCACGTTTATTACATGCTGCAAACGCGCTGCGTACTTGCAGCATCCACCGCGTTGTCATGCTACAGCCATGCTGTAAACATGCTGCAAGGCTTCATTGTACATGCTACAACTATGCTGTGTCAAACGATTTCATGCTGCAGACATGCTGCAGACACAAGGCTGCTGTTGGCCCCAACTCAATTTACATGT
>VOMN01112971.1:0-30357 GCA_014899125.1 Orchestia grillus | reverse complement strand
TAAAATATGTAGTCTCTACTGTATTGTGCCCTCATAAGGTATAAAAAGAACGAATGCAGAATTTGTATGGCTTGAGGTTTTGTAGCATCGAACATGTACTGTATTATGGCTGAATTACACATACAAAGTTAACTCAATAGGTCTTGCGATAAGTTTCTTTGGACGCTGTTATTCACTACTTTGTATTAAGTTGATTTTTACAGTATCCTTAACTTGCACGAACCATCTACAGACCATATTTGATAAGGTTCAGTCCTCTTTTTTTCTAATTAGAATGAGAATCCCTAGCATTAAATTAATTCATGCAATTTTTATAAATAGCGTGAAACACTCTTAAATTGTTGTATACTGTTATAGATATATTAGTGCCTTGACCCCTGGTACCCTGCCTTGAATGCGATGCAATGTTGTCTTTCGAAATGCCATCATTGACAGTGGCTCGCGTTGCACACTGTTTTCATTTCATCCTGTCGCGGCATGTTAATTATTACTGAGTTCTGCTACCATCAACTATTATTTTACGGTCATGACATAATCACCCTTCTTATAGTAGATTTTTTTAATTATAAATTTTTGCCTATTTCTAATAAAATTGATTTTAACACATTTTTCTTTTGTTAGCTTCGATCTGCCTAGAAGATTTTTAGTCGGACATAAATGATAAATATTCAAGTCTGATTGCATGAATCGAGGTCAGAGCTTTTGTTCAAATTGCAAGAATTCTTACTTTTTTCAATACTTGGTTATGGAATTCAGCTATAAAATGAGTGAAATCAATATATCGTCCAAGGATACCATAAAAATGGAGACATTCGGGGAAATTTTCAAACGATATACAAAACAAATCTCAGTGGGTGGAAACAGTAAAGCTCCAGTTGTTATGTTTTATAGATTCAAACTTTGAGGCACTGAGTTGCCCTTAGCACTATGAAGGATATGTATCACTCTTCGTCAAACGAAGGGAATGTATTGCCCTTCGTGGTGTGGAGGGAATGTATTGGCTCTCTAGGGTAGTGACAGAAACTGGAATGTAGAGTCGGAGCCAGAGCCGCTGGAGTGTCATGTTCATTTCGTTAGAGCCTGGGCCAACACCATGAGCATCAAATTCTTAAGTCCTCGCCTGGCTATAGATTTACATATTACTCTTAATTAATTACGATGTACAATATTCTAAAAGTCATGATTTTCAAAATACCTTGGCAGTCGCAAGTAATGAGACGAATAATAAAAACAATGACATGTTCCTCCGTCGTCATGTCTGTCCTAGGATTTTATTCTTTAGGTTGTTTCTTCTTTCACGTTCTATTTCAGTTGTGAAATCAGAAACGACTTTTCCATAAGTTTGATTATAATTCTACACAAAGTTTCATCGATGATTTTAACATGGCTTTGAAAGTTATTAACTCTATTAGTAGAAATCTGATCAATTTTTCTCTTCGTTTGTCAAGACATGCACGAGTCAACGCCTAACTATTAGCCATGTTTAGATGCTTAATAAAGCTACACAAGAATTTAAAATAATTAGTCGCAAAACAATAAAGAGTACACGTTGTGGAGTAAGATTGTTGTGTATATACTGTATATAATTAACCAACTTAATGACCACACTCCAAAAAATAAAAGGAACGTGAACGGAAAAGTGGCATATAATAATTAACTGGTAATCAGTATAGTTTATTTTTCTTGCAAACGAAACTACGCCACTTATTAACCTCGTACGAAAATAAAATTATGAGGTAATCTTTAGCGTTTGGACCACGTCGTTGAAGAGACAACCTGCTCTGACTTCCGACCTGCGTGCAGACAGGGAAGGTAGGCAGCATCGCGCCGACACGTGAAAATTTGCGTTCAGTTAGAGTTATTATCTGGAGACAGAAAATAGGATTTCCGCTCAAGCTTAGTAAATAAGTAATTTAAGTCTTAATTCAAGCTGAAACTTTGCTGTAACTAATCTACTGAGTTTTTTTCGATTAACTGTTAAATCACGTTTTCAACAATCAGCCAATAATGTAGGCCTTGTCAATTACCATTGAATTTTGTATTTTAGTTATTTCACTTTGCCATCAATTTACGTTTTTATTTATTAGCTATTAATTTCAGGCGTCCTCGATTATTTTAATAACTTCATTGTGAATAGATTTGGTTTGAAGTAAAGCTTTTCATCTTCTTCATATTCGTAGAGTGATAAGTTGACTCGGAATCCCCTACAATATATGTACCTACGCTCGCCGTCGCACCACATTAAAATTGAGTGAAGCATGGTAATAATGATTGAAGAACGTAAATCCTACACTTCACGACAAACTCCGTTGACCCAAACTGACATTATAATTCCACGCATTGAGGTCAGGTATTTCGAATTACTCAATCCTACTTAATTTACTGAAAGGTTATTGACTTTGTCGGTGACTGGACGACATGTCATTTAGGAACGACGCTGCGTTATAGTACAAAAGCACAAACAAGTGAGTGTGGATATCTGTGCTGCTACAGAACTCGATGTTCCCGAATCTTAACTTACAATATGGATCCTGAGCGTCCCTTATTCTAATAAATAACCTGATGCCACGGTGGGCACCAGTGATGATACCAGGGCTGAGGTGCAGCCTGAGACCAGCCTGAGGTGTGAAATCCATGGCACTGGACCTGCTCTTTGGTCGTCCCTCTTGTTATACATGACTTCACTTCTGTGTACACGATTTCCTTCCGAAGGCCGTCCTTGTGTCGCATTGTGTTCTGTGGCATTGAGTTTTGTTACAATAGAATAATTCAGATAACGCCGATTACCATAATATCTGCGCACAGATTGGTTGTTCAGAGACATTAGGCTTTGAAGTGAACAAAAGTGCAAACTATGTTTTCTATTTTTACCTCTGATCTTGGTTTCAGAGTCGCTTGTAAATTTGTAATTTGCTGCCTAACTTGAAGTTTTCTTAGTTACTTAGTTGAGCACTCTAAATGCGTCTAAAGAAATACGTATGAAAATAGGATACTTACAGACAATGTTTTACAATGCTTAGAGGCCCGCTTTCGTTATTAGGCACACAGTTTTGCTGCATTTATAACACATAAACTGCAAAATCAAATTTCAAAAGAAATTTGTAATGCTTTTATTGAAATGTTCGAAACATCGGAAGAAGTCTAAGTAATATTCGTATTGGTCAGCTTGTTTAGTCGACGTTTCCAATCACTTCCCAGAAGTGCAGCTTAAAATAATTGCATGTTTTGACTGAGCTCACACGCGCTCTCGGAGCTGCGGCTGTCGCAGCGCACTTTTTCTTGCGATGTCCGAGTTCACACAGGCCTTCTGCTGAGCTGTAACTCAAGAGGCAGATTACTCAACGCCTTGCCTCACCCCGCGTGTGGTCATGGATCAATGCAAATTTATCATACTTCATTGAAGTCCCTAAACTATGCTATGGATTTTGACTCATCCTAATTCGTGGGCTAGAATTTCTCATTAATTCATAATGACATTAAACTTTCATGAAAAGTTTTGAATTATGAATGATTCGACAATGTAAAATAAACGACTAGTGAATATCACTCTTTTTTTTTCTTCTACACATTTTTGGCTATGTATATGCAGCTAACGCTCTGCGTATATGACCGTTTGATATTTAATCCTATTACTTTATTCCCTATTTCAAATTTTTCCACAGCTGCAATAAGTTGTCCAAAGAAAGATACAAGACGAAACTTTTGTTAATTTTTGGTAGAGATATGATAATCTGTCAATAAAATGTATGGCCTTTCAGATTTACAAAGAAGAAAGCAAATCGAAAGCATACGTGTCGCAAACATTTATATTGAATGTATCACGAGCGTATCGTCCTTGAACGTTGTTCACAACTACAACTACACATCCAAAAGATGACTAAACTCTATAGAGTATAGACGAAGAGAAATAGCTGGCGCAAATCAAAGGTACCATACAGGTGCAAACGAAACATCGGAAGCAATCGTGGAACTAAAATATCTGGAACGCGTATGAAGCTCGACTTTAATACGAGTTAAATAGTCGTGCTTGCCTAGGTAAAACTATGTCAAGACGTATAGTATACACAGGAGATCAGCATTTGTAATTATATAAATGGGCTACGAAGCTAACGGCAGTCCAACACTGAGCTAAGATCTCTAGTGACGCAATGAGCTTCAATCGAGGGCTGTTGAATGACAGAATAATGTGGTGATATCGCTCACTTTATTTCGTGCGTACTGCAGCGGCTTGTGGGGGAGGACACCGAGGAAAATTTGTGACTTGGACCTGAAACTTCTGACCCTTCCAACAGTGAGCAAAAGGGGTGGCTATATGCTGATTTTAAAAGGGGAAGAAAGTCTTCAAATCCAGTTAATATTAAAACATTTTGTTTTTTCACTGCTTTTTAATTAGTGACAAAACATATTGACGGCGAACTTTTGCCTTGCCTTAAAGGCTTCTGCTCCTGCAACTGGGTGCTGTGGGGAAAGTCGGGTTTATTTGAACATTATGACGATAGCGGAATAATTATACGTGATAATCACGTGGAAACTTTTAAACTGTGACTTATAATTTGCTGGCTGATCATTAAGATTGACATAATGGTAATCATTCTAATTTAAATTATCATTAAAAATAATTGAGTACTTCCTCGTAGTTGATTAAACAGAAAATTACAGTTGAAAGATAGATTATAAACGAGGATAGACAGTGGAACAAGTTACGAATTTACTGAATGAAGCATCGATGATTAAAAATCGAAATGCATCAAAACTTGTACGGTTTTGCATCCACGAGTTCATGCAAAACGTTTACTAATATTTTGATGTTATTGTCTTATAGTGTAAAAGTTAATGCTGTTAGAAAGAACGAGTCATAAAAGATCGTGAGTTTGAATTCAGAAGTCACCAATTTCTTAATTTTTACGGTTACTATATCGCTGTATTCGTCTGGACCTTTTATTGCTCTTATTGACTGATTAGTTATGGATTAATATACTGGCATTTAAAATTAGGTCCTCACAATAATCAAGCCGCATCTTCCTAGTGAATTCAGTGTAAAAAGGCTTTATTTTATGCAGTTTCTAAACGTACGAACAGTTTGACGTTTGTGTTTACTTGAAATGTGGCATTATCATCATTATCTTTATTTATTTCGTAAAACCTGTTATCAACCACATCATCAGAGTATATTTTTAGCTCTAATACTAATTCATTGCAGTTAAATGCACAGAATTTTGATTACCCATGCGTATTTAGACTTCTGTCGAATGGCTTGATGAATTTACGCTTCCTGTACACATAAATCGAAGCAAAGCTCTAGAAAAGAACGTGCGATGAGAGAAAGTTTTGAGACTGTTGTATTCAGTGTCCTGATTTTGGCCGAGTCGTTCGATTTAATTTGGGCTTTGCTACAGGTACGCTTGATCGTATGATGGACTTAAAGAAACCGACAAAATCGCATTCGAGGACTTGAAAAAACGCTAAGTAAGCACAACTATCGCATATCAAGACGAAAGGTACTGTACCTATTACATGGGTCTGCTAGACACCTGAAGAAGTTCAAAGAAGTTACATGGGTCTGCTAGACACCTGAAGAAGTTTAAAGAATTCCGTGTTCCGCTTAAAAGTTAGTGAAAGCTAGCATGCTTGCCTCCCATTCAAGGTCCAATTTTGGGACACTCGAGAAAGGAAGATTAAACCCGACATTCGGAAAAGGCGGCACACCACTGTTTGTCATGAGCCGCTCTGCCCGAACTCTCCTGAGGAATCCAAGGATTCGGGTCGTTCTCTAGCATTCTAAATTTGTCAAAATTCATTTCTGAGCTGGGCAGGAAACCAGCACGTTAATTCAACCTGAAGACTACTTAATCTAGAAAACCGTAAGCCGCTTGTGTAAAATATTTGCTTTGGAGAGTACAAAGTCAAACCAAACGAACTGGAGGAATCGGAACGTAATATTCCCAAGTGGCAGCAAGAGGTCAGTGTGGGAAGTATACATAACTACCCTTGTCTTTGTTCCGGTCAGCTTAAGGCCACCTCATGTGCGTCTTAGAGGCACTTTTCCTCCCGTGCATTTCCTCGGAAGGTCATACACTTTCGGCCATTGTTTGTGGGAACGAAATGAAGCGGTCAGAAGGCTGTAATTAACCTCATGTTCCACTCCGCCCTAAATTTGTCTATGATTTGCTGCCCATTGTTTTATCCCAACTTCAATTGAATTTAGTTCTTAAAAAATGCAACGTTTGAAAAAACGAGCGCTGAAATTACATAAATGCTTCCTGAAATCAACGTAAATTATGTTTCTTTCTCATTCATTTATTTTCCGTCTTTCACAGACCAATCATGAGTGAAGGATTTCAGTTTCATGAAATAGGCGTTTTCACGAATTGCTCCAGCGTTGCTCACTGCAACGTACAATTTCTTCTGTTCAAAAATGCTTCCTTGTTTATTAGACCTTTGCAACACTGATTGGATGGTAGTAAAATTTCTTTCTATTAATCTTATAAGTTGATTGCATTCAATATGCCACGTACATCAAAATTATGAAATTTGTATCATAAAACGATGCAGTAGCTAATTTACTATTGTGGATAGTGGAGAACGTGAAGCGTGATTCAGTATCAAACTCGTGAGTTTCTACAGTTAAGTCAAACGCACTGTTCAGGTATCCACACGTGAATTATATAAATAATTACTCGCATAACCATAAAGTTCTTCCCTGATTATTAAAGTTTTTTCTTGAATAGTCATTGGCAACGAACGCTCATATTTCAGCCAGATAACCATAACTGACGAGTAAGTCATTAAAAAGACGTGGAAAATTTCTTAAATTAAAAAAAGTCATCATTGTGCTGTGATATCGTCATTCGGATTGAGGGAAAGACATAAAGTTTTCCCCTTAATCTGGGAAAGACTTTATTGACACCCTGTACATAGTGCTTGTTCAGCAGCCGGTGAGAAGGGCGTCTGCATGCAGTCCTCAGTGGGTGCAGCAGGGAAGGGGAGGGGGNAAGGGGGGGGGGGTGACTGGGCGTCTGTACCGCTGGAGCCCGAAGAAAAGGTCGAGACTAGGATGGAGGAGTGAGCTACATCCTTGCGTTGGCAAGCAAGCCTTGAATAATGAAACCGTTCTTAGTGGTTCTTGAAGTGAAGGTATCGCTGGCGAACTTTGAAGAGCAATAATTCCTTTGCAACCCAAAGAAAAAACTAAACTACGGGAGTACTCGTGTTTCTTAGAGTTGAAATTTTTCATGTTCGTTACAATATTTTTAATGAAAGAGTTGGGCACTAGGCTTCAAGATTCAAGATTTTTAGTCGAAATTATCATTTAAACTACATACCTATTTATAATTTAAGCTACTCGTGTCTTCAGCACTAGATCAGTAATACTGATCAGTTACCTGTAGGCTAGATCACTCAGTCTACTTTACACCTGTGTTTTAAATTCTCATTTTGCATTACAGATCAGATCATATCATCATTGGGAAGCTCCAGTAACGCAGACGTGAACCTCGAAGCGTAACTGCTGCTCATTAGAGTGCTGTTGTCAGCCTCGCACTCACTCAAGACTGATGCTGGTGTTAATACGGGAACTGTATCGAATGTTGATTATTGAATGTATCGATTACCGAAGGCGGATTGAGAGACATTATTACGTGTTTTTGTACGCAAATAAAGCTCAATACCTGTTCTCGGTAAGCTTCGAACAGCAAGGGAATTGTGCATGTGTAAGCAAAATAAAGTTACTTCGTTCAATCTGTTTTGGTTTCTATCATAATCTGAGATATCAACTTCTGTCAACTATAGTCATCACTTATTTTCAACTATGTCAATGATAGCGACTATTCATCGGTGAATGAACTTTCAAACGTGTTATAAATGATTTGGCACCATTGTCTCAAGTCGACTAAATTTTATCTTTTAATTAATTATTCGTCCACTGACTTAACTTTCATTTTTCTGAGATTTTGCATGCGTTTTATTTTTTAAATTCGTTTCCTCCGCTGAGATGGTAATCCGTATTCGTAAAATTAACGTTAAGTGGCATCGTTGTAAGCTCTTTCTTTTTTTACTCGCTCGAATACATATAATTTCAGACGCTGCCTCGGTTTTCTACATTGTGCTGTGGTTATCAATTTGTTCGTGATGGACGTCTTTAAGGTCTAGAGAAGCAAGACGGTGAAGCTGAAAATTTAATCTCATAAAGTTTATTCCGATTTTTTTATTCAAATTTCGTTTTACCTCAGAACTGAAGGTTGTGGCGATGATCCCCTTCAACCAAACTCAGATGCATCGCCTCGCTGTCACTTCGCAGCTTCCACGTAAATTGATGCGTGTATTTGTTTAGTGATATTGAAGCGTTACTTCCCTGTTGTATTACATTCTTTATTGCTATAATTCTCGTGAATGTTTTGGTGACCCTGGTGAAGATGCTATTCGATCTGACAAACATAACTCAATCTCGAATAATAAGTTCTTCAGCCTTCAATTTTGAAATACGAGTAGCTCACAACTCGAGTCGCGCTGATGCGCCCTAATGAAACAGGCTGGTGACAAATTTGTTGCAAAGACACGGCTTCTCTTGATAGAGAAATTACTGTCGCGGTGAATGAGCGTAGTTGTGAACTCCTGATAACTTATTTTTTGCGATTAGTTTCTGAATTGTAACTCACTGTAAGGTGTGCTTACTACTATCTACGCATAGTTTACGATTGTATATGTAGGCTCCTAAAATATGCGTGGGTTTTACTGATGGAAAAGCTCATGAAATTTAAAATTAGAGTTTCAATGTGAAGTGATCAATCTCGGGTGTGTGAGCCCCTGTGCAAGGCACTCCTCAGAGCTCCGATCTTTTTGTGATCTTCAGCGGCGTGGGCGGTTGAGCAAGAACTCGTAACACAATGACAGCGTTACGAGTGACGTCACACTAGCGCTGATCTATTGTTGACGTGACCGCATCCGTGACTGAGCTGATCACTTCAGCCCGTGTCATCCTAGACCGACCATTCCCGCGCGTGAGGTCAGTCGCCGGCCTGTTCGTGTCGCTCAGTTCCACCTGCCCTAATTGGCTGGAGTTTTACACAAGGTAGGACGGGGGAGTTAATATTACCCATCCATACGCATGATCAAAATGGAATTATACTTTGTTAAATTATCGAAGAGTAAATCATGTCGTTTTGCTGAATAAATTAATTAGGATTTGAGTACAATTTTCTAAGCCCTTTTGGATCAATTTTATTGAAACTGATGACTAAAATTTTGAAATTAGTCATTTAGCCCATCCGTCCTTTTAGTGCTAACCCATTAGTTGATTATACCCGCGCGTAAGAGCTAGTTATTCGCTGGCGTCTCCGTGTTGGTCGCATCGCACGGCAGAGTTGGCTGCAGTTGGTCGCATCGCACGGCAGAGTTGGCTGCAGTTGGTCGCATCAGCGGATCATGCGTAGTCCCGTGTGTTGTCCAGTCGCACGTTGGCCTTTCCTTGTCGTCCAGTTTTATTGGGGCAAAACTTGATAGGTCAGTATGGATTTATCTCGGGGAAATTATAGTCTAATTAAAAACCACGAATTAGAGGCATGCAAAACTCACTAGTTTCGAGTTATTAATTTTTTTTAGAGCTTTAGAGCAGTACATTGCTCATCTTCAGTAGACAATGTAAAAGAAAAGACGTGTTGTACATAGGTCACCGCATGACCATATGTACTTGAAACTAGAATGGAGACATAGTTGCACAAAATCGGTATTTTCACATCCTAGCCCAAAATTTTTCGTGGCACGAACGTGTCATAAGTGTTCAGTGTGGCCTCACGATAATCAATTAAAAAACTTTCTTATAACCCAAGACCAATAGTATTGCAACTGCCTAACTATTTTGATGTATAACATAGTAACATGTGTCTCTAAATGATCCCTGATATTGCTAAAAAGTAGGGTTACATACATAGTACGGGGTCGTCAGTACGAGCGGTCACGCCCCTATGCTCAGCAATTCGCGTATGGAAGTGACGCATGGTCTTCCCATAACTGATTGCTTCTCACTTGTTGCTCCTAAACTTATACCAATAAACGACATTGCTATGCAAAATAATGGGATTTAGGTTTTTAGCTCTGAACAAAGTACCAATGGTGAACCTATCGAGGAAAATTTTTTTCAATTCAAGTTGTCTGTTTATGATCGAGTGAGAAAGTTTTTTGGTGTTGTTGATTTTCATATTAATATATACGAGGTATGCCACAACCTACGATCATACTAGGACTCTTAAAAACAATTGTGCTTTTCCTTGTAAACAGAAATAACAATCTGTCTTCAAGAACAGAGTAAATTGTGCCACTCGGTCGATCTCTCTCCTAATAAACCGATTATCCCCGCCAGTGGTGTTTGTAGTCTGTATATTCATGCAGCTCCTAACTGTTTAGTTGTCCACATTTCTTTGCTCCGTCAACTTTATTACGTGGAAAACACAAGCCGCCTTTTATCCGTCTCGTCTCATAATCATCAGTATTCTGTTTCCACGACTAAACCGCGAAGTAGAATGTTTGATGTGATGGCAAAGAAGCCGCGTCGCATTACAAGTAGCTAGCCTCTCCAAAATTGAGCATGAAATTATCGTGTGAGCGAGTATCACACAGTAACAGATTTCCTGGAGAATGCTCGTACAGGACTCGCATTGCCTCCTTGAAAATCTCCCTAAACCTTTTGCGGTTGGCACAGATAATTGCATGCATTACATTTGATTGCTCTGTTGAAGTTAAAGTGATAACCTTTTAAATTTTTTTGAAAATTATCCAGTTCGTCTTTCAGGTAGAAACATTCCCTTCGAGAACGTGATAATTTTATGTGACGTTTTTCATTCGCTGCATCATACCAACAAGAGCTTTGAATGAATTTTCGAAACTGTACTTGCTTTCATTCATACATATATGAAATTCGTAAACTTGTACGTCTTCTCCAAGACTTTATTCAAGAAAACCTAAATCGTTCCGATATGAAACAATTCAGTAAATAACATTGTCTCCTACTTCGCAAAGACTTCGCTCCTCTTGATGGAGATTGTCAGAATTAATAACTTTTTTACAGAAAATTTACTAATAACGTCTTATTTGATTTGAGGAATTTGTTCTAGGTCACCACATAAATATCTCAATATTTTGAAATTAAACGTACTCTCTTTTGATCCAATCATCTATTGAACAATTTGTTTGACTATCTTGTACTCATACTTTAGCGAATATAATCATTGATGTTAATTTCACTAGCTATTTTGTGTTCATTCTTAGTCCGCGCGAATATTTTTTACCTCGGATGTGCGACCTTCGAGCCTCATACAACATGGACCGTAGCTCTTCATTCTAAGACCCAACAATTACTCAGATGTTCAAAAAAGTTCCTGCTCTTTTTTGAATTCTCAAAGGATGTAATGAAACATAGACAACACACAAGATTTCATTCAAGTATTTTCTATGAGTTTCCATTCAGATCTCAGATCATAATCTACCACTTTAAAGAGACTTTAGATATTAATGGGGGGAAATTTTGCAGCTCCGACTCTACTCTGTTCCCGCATTAAAGGCTTTTTTTTACTATGGTGCTTTTTGTTGCGGAAGAAATTTTCGGAAGATGAAGAGGTGGTAAACCGTATTAGCTATCTCTAAAAATATATGTGTAATATGAGGTATCAGTTCAGAAAAAACAGTCAGTAATTTTGGTTTGCGGGACTGTCAACGTGTAGGGGCACGTTGTCACCCATGAAAATAAAACTTGTGCAATTAACGTTAGTTCATTTTCTTGATTGCAAGGAGTCTCGGAGAGTTTATTTGCATTCCCTTGCACCTCTACCTGTGCTATTTCTTCCAGATGTAATCTTATCGTATTAAAAGAACAATATAATGATTTGGAAAAATTTATTTACCGAAAGACGTCTGTCAATTATTATGTTAATTAGCTAATCAGCTATTTTATTTTATTTATCAGCCTAAGTGCTTATAAATTTCAAGGTTGTGAAGTCCATCAGAAGCTATGAAAGCCAAGTGAGGTTAGACGCGCGGCATGAGCCCCGTCGATTAAACTAACCTACCGTGCTACAAAAACGTAATTTCAGTGTTTCAAGCATCAATAACTACTTCACTTTTTATTCTACCGCAAAATATTCAAAGTTGTATTATCTAGATACTTACGGTGACTTCAAAGAAACACCTTTGTCATTAAATTATTTTTGATAAATGCTACTCTCTACACTACTAATTAAGGCGTCATGAACGAAAAAGCGTGGAAAAGTACACAGTTAACCACGTACGGGCGGGCACAACAATAAGTACATAGATTCTAATTCATATGTTTATGTATATTGCTATGAGATTATTGGGCTAAGAGTCAGCTAATCTAATATTTACTTTTAACTTAGGAAATATGAGGACTTCTCAGTATGACTATCACGCTCGCAAATTCACTAGCACATCCAACTTTTGGCCCGACTAAATGTTGCTTGCGACCAGTTCTTACAATACTCGTCAAAGAACATTATCAGAAAAAGAGTAATGGGCAGTACTTTAGAACAAATATATTATGCTGCCCAGATAAACAAGGCAAATGTGTAGTGGATAGAAAACAGTAAATTGGACAGTGCGTTGAAACGAGCGAATTGTACACTACATTGAAGTAAACAAACTGTGCAGTTCAGTGATGAGCGCATGTTGAATGTAAAATTGCCAGCCTGATCTAAGCTGTTCTTCGGAAAAGCTCCATTCTGTCATTTTGTCACCCGTTACGTAGTGGAGTGTTTAATGTACGCCATTGTCGGATCAATTCAAAAGCACCTTGCAATGCAAGCGCACTTCATAAATTTTTTAAAGTATTTTTTTTTGTAACAGTGAAAGGCGATTTTTACAGCCTCTGCTAAAGCCAATTTATTGCGTAGCAGGTGATGAAAAAAGGCGAAATCAGTAATTTTTAAAATTCATTCCTTTTTCCCGGAGGTCATGAAGTTGTTTTTGCATGGCGTATTTTTGTACAATTAAAACATTAAAATGCTTCATCTCTGTGACATTTCGAATCGAAACATCACATAAACTCACTTTTCCCCTCGTGAAGTGCAATGGGCTGAATAATTAATGGACCGAATCAAAATGATTGAACTCACAAGTCCTCTCACGTAAGTAAATAGGTCCTTGTAATCCACCTGTATATGTCGTACACGCAATCTTTGAAGCTCCGGGCAGGTGCAGGGAAGGGCAAGAACATGCTGGCGTAGTCAGTCACCAAACTCTGGAAGCAACCAAACAGAACTGAAGGCAGGTTGTCAGTATTAGTCGACCGCTCCTTAACCTTAATGAACTCCATCACGGTCCTATAGACTTCTTCGAAAATCGGGAGCTGCGCTTCTGCCACGTGAGATGTCACCAGCAGGGCGAAAATCAGCATGATACAGTTGATCGAAAGGAGGGCCATTTTCTCTGAAAACCACGAATACGTTAGTTCAATCTGAACACGGTTGGGATAATTTTCTGTGTAATACGTTTTGATGAAAATGGCCTAGTTTTTACTTCCAAGTTAATCCATAGAGTATTTATCTGATTTAGAAAGCTGTAAGCACTACCATGTAATATTCCGCTATGATCATTGCATTAGTCATGAAACTAAAACACTAAGTTATACAATTGTGAAGTGATACTCGTTAAATTATTTACTTGTAAGCAGTTGAACCCTCGAAAAATATGTTGATACCTTTTACTCACACCACAAGTGACTTTTTTTGCAAACTATTATTATTTTGTTTCAAAACACTAAAGTTCATTCAACAGTATTTATTCATTGGAGTTGCTAAGAATCAAGATATGGTGTGGACCAAATAAAATGGAATCGTCGAAATTAAAATTTTTCATGATTGCTAAAATACTATCAAAATCCTCGACTGCAAGAACCTTGGAGTTAGGAGCACTCAATTATCCGAAGGAATTTTATAGGTGAAAAATTAAAAGCGGAAAAATTTAAAATACCTTATAATTTCGGTAACAGAAACTTCGAGCCTTTAAGTATGTGTCCTGAGTACTTTCAAAATACGCAAGTGTCGTTTAATATGGACGAAATAATATTTTCGCCTGAATGTGTAGACTTTTAAAATTCTTGGATTTTGACCAAAGTATCATTTCAGCTCAATCAGGTCTCAAATTTTGGCATTAACTTTTAGCGCTTTGGCAGTACCAGTTGGCACCTCAAAAATATTACGTAATTTAAAAACTTAAACTAGAACACAACAAACTAATAGGTAAAATTTTTAAAGTCATATCTTCTACATGCTTATGATTTGAGAATTTTCACGCAATAAAGAACTATTAATTGGTGGTGCAAAGTTAAAACAAATGTCATAACTAGGATACAGACGCCACGATCAACGTATGTCAACTGTTAGTATCTGATGTGATGTTCCAGTTGAACTGTGACGGCCTTAACCTTTTCAATGTTGTTTAATGGTAGATCGATGTGAGTAAGCAATTGAGAATTAGCGAGGTTAGGATAGGTGACAGAGAATCAGTGGAGTCCAAGAAGGCAGCAGAAAATCAGTGGAGACAAAGAAGGTGGCAGAAAATCAGTGGAGTCAAAGAAGGTGGTGGAGTATCAGTTGAGTCAAAGAATGTGGCTGAAAATCAGTGGAGTCAAAGAAGTTGGCGGAGTATCAGTTGAGTCAAAGAAGGTGGCCGAGTATCGGTGGAGTCAAAGAAGGTGGCAGAGAATCGGTGGTGTCAAAGAAGGTGGCAGAGTATCGGTGGAGTCAAAGAAGGTGGCAGAGAATCAGTGGAGTCAAAGAAGGTGGCAGAGTATCGGTGGAGTCAAAGAAGGTGGCAGAGTATCGGTGGAGTCAAAGAAGGTGGAGTAGAAGAAATCGATAAAATTAATTGTAAGAATGAGTGGTAAAATCAACGAAGTAAAAGTAAGGGATGAAATAAATGAAGTAGGAGTAAGTGGTGAAATCGATAGAGCATGAGTGTGCCGCGAAATCAATGGGGTACGAGTAATCGCTAAATCAAAAGAGTGAGAGTATGCAGTAACATGAATGGAGCAAGAGTAGCCGGTAAAATAAGTGTGGAAAGAGTAACCCGTAAAATCAATGGAGAGAGAGTAGGCGGCAAGATCAGTTGGATCAAAGGTAACCATTAAAATCAATGATGCAAGACCGTTAAAATCAATGGAGTAAGAATGGTCGTTAAAATCAATGGAGTTATAGTAGCCTGTTTAATCAATGGAGTAGGGGTAGCCGGTAAAATCAATGGAGTAGGAGTATGCAGTAAAATCAGCGAAGTAAAAGTAGTCACTAAAATCAGTGGAGTAAAAGTAACCGATACAATCAAAGTAGTAAGTGTAGGCAGTAAAATTAATAAAGAGTAGCGGTAAAATCGATGGAATCGTCAGAGTAAGCGGTCGAGTATCCGTTCGGGGAAGGAACGCATATGCTAATCAGTTGATCATAATTGAAAATCTATGGATAAGTCTGTTTAACTGCTCAATAGATATAAAGAGACTTATTTATTTACTATTAATGAAAACATATTTTTTACACTGCAAAATCTGATTTTTCTGTTTTCGTGCAAATTTTTACCTTCGCCAACGACCAGGTAAAATGATACAAAATTGAAATTCAATTTTCCGAACAATAACGCTAAAAAGCATGTACCTTCTTGTCGGTACATGGAAACACAGAGCGGCAAAGGGGCTCAGCTGAGGTCTTGGCTCTCGGGTAATGCATTGATTATATTCGAAATATTTTCGACGAGGTCTTCGACTATTCAGAAGTGGAGGGAGCTATGCGCTTTGTTCGGTCAGCACTCTAATGCCCGGTATATATGATACAATGAAAACAAAGTCTTTTATGACATTAGGAGAACTTTAAAACGCAGCATTGAGTTTATAAACTATGCGATTACTTACTATATTTCTTTTCTCTGCAAGGCTATCACAATATCTCAGCTGATCTTTTCTGGAAAACAGTGTAATGACTTTCTTTATGATTATTAATAACCTTTAATAGGTAATTAACATGCACGTGCTCATTGAATTGTCGTCGTGATATTATTAGAAATTAACAATATCTTACCAATTCAATATATCCTACATATTTAGTCTCGTATACGCTAAGGATAGTGCATTATATTAGATATAATATATATCTGTACTCTTTAGAATACCGTTTCTATAAGATGCCGTAGAAGTCATAGAATTTATTCGAGCCCACTAGTAGCTACAGTTACAAATGTCCATTGTAATTGTTCAAGAAATCATTGTCTGTAATTTTAATTCATCTATCTCTCGTGGTAATAAATTGATTGAATAAAGGAATTAGACTTTTAGCTCATTATACAGAAAAATGTCTTTTGAAAACCGACAAACAGGTTTGTCGGATTTCTGAAACAAATTATGACTTATGAGATATGGTGAGTAAGCGGTATAATGCACAGAAATAAATACAGCCTTGAGCACTACACTACAGCTCGTATGAGTATGTAGATAATTACGTTACCCCAGCTTGCCCACGCAAATATAAAGGTCTCCCCTCTGAAAAGTTCGTTTTCTCTTCGGAGGTCTGGGTGTAGGTCGTGAAGAAGAAAATTGCAATAGCGGTCTGTTCCAGTTGAGAGGAAATGCCATAGTTGTGTCGCAGAGTTAAACGGATAGATTAAATGTCACAGCCGTTGTTTTCTCTGAATAATTTCATGTTCTTTTACAATTTTACATCAATTATTTTTCTCCATCGAAGTAAAGTGTCTACAGAGCTGCATTGCGTGCATATTGCAGTGTTCAACATACGAATTTATCCATGGTTCAAGTTTTGTATTTCACAGGCCCCTCATTGCTCCACAGGTCTACCGATGTTAGTAGACACAGCTACCTGTGCTATGCAGGTCTACCTGTGTTGTACAGATCTACTTGTAGTGTAAATATTTACCACTGCTGTAAAGATTTACCCCCACCGTATAGATCTACGTATGCTGTACAGATCTACCTGTGCTGTCCCTGTCTCACCGTGCATACTAGCTAATGTGACTCAACACACACGAGTCCAGCCTAACGTGCCAGTTTCCAGCCATTGCCCAAAAGGAAAAGCGGTAACGTAGTTCTGATTGTCATGTGAAGTTTCTTCATAAGAATTCATTGATGCATTTCTGGTGGGCTTCAGAATTCATAAAAGCTAAAAGTTCGTCGTTCGAGATTTTTAGCGTATAAATTTATTTTACGCCATATTGTGTCCTCTCAACCGCATCGGATAACGCTAAACTGACATTTCGAGTATCTGCGATGAATTGGATTCTGGCCATTCGTTTTTATAAATTTGCGTACATGATTTTATTTGCACCATTTATAGAGAAGTACATTATTCGATACCCCTATCTTAGTACAGAAATTCAATCAAGATTACGAAGAACTCATTGTAACAGTCGATAATGAATTAAGAGTAAAAATTTTATCACAAATTTAAACGGTTCGAGGACTTCACAATGAACCTGATCACATCCATATCTTGCAATTCAAGTCTGTAAATAAAAAAAATATGACAAAAAATTTTCAACTTAGCTGACAGGTAAAAACTTCTCGCTACTTTAGCACGACCAAATAAAGGATCTATGTATTTTAATAATCTTAGTAAAATTACCTTTGATAGTTCCCTGTTTCTAAGTCACACTTTTGTTTTTGAAACTTACTTTCAAGCGAGGAATATCGTTGTGAAGAGGAGTTTCAGATTATAAAAAAGTTAAATAGTATACGGACGCCCACAATAAATTTGAAATCTTTCGTGCCAACAACAAAGTGAGGACCGAGCTTGAGCTGCAGTCTGCAGTACTGATCTGGAGTCCGCACATGTGCTGCAGTCACTTATACTTCAGCTGAAGTTCAGCTGTGTCCTTGAAACTCGGAAGCAACTTTTCGCACTTTTACCCCAAGTCTGTTGCTACCCCATTCCCATTGCGGTTAAACCATTTTTCTGTTATTGTTCTGAATCGCCTCTGCCCTATTAAGATTTTGAACTATATTTTAAATAAATATCCAAATCTTGCATCTTTCTGTCTTAGAGGATTTTTCCTATACATATTAGACTTGTCCGGGCTCCATGGTCTAGTGGTGAGCGTGATGGCCTCGCAGCCCAAAGGGCTAGGGTTCAATGGGGCTTTTCACGCGACTGCGGAGTATTTCCCTTGGAAAAGGAAGTTTAAACCACACATTCCTCACATTCCCCACCACACCAGTAGTTGTAAGGCATTTAAAACCCAACGGTAAAACGTGTTGGAATGAATAAAGTTTTTTTTTGTCGTTGTAGAGATAAGTTTTCATGCCTCCTCCAAGTTCTTTACAAGCTTCGAAGAATTTATGACATTTTTTTTATATCTGAGATCCTGTTGGAAGTGTTCATTAGTCTTAACTTGGAGTAGAGAAAAAATTAGGCTACAGTGTCTGAATCGTTCGCCGGGTCTTCAATCGAAAATGTTACCCGATTTAAGGTATTTCAATACCCTAAACTCGTGCAACTCGTCATGAACCTGGTACAAACTCGTTCAAACGATGCAACGAGAAACGCTCGAGTTGTATGGAGGTATTACATACACGAGATTTATTTATGGTGCAGTGTTCGAAATGTTCCTAATATTACGTCTCTTTGTTTATGAGATGTATATATTTTGTGAGACTCTTGGATTGTGTAAAGGTGTTTTAACACTATCGATAGCACTATTAAATCTAATAAAATCTGAATATAACATGAACTGAATATAACAAGAATCACTTGTACGAATTATTTAGTAATTGTAATTAAGACAAGGTTATAATATTTTACTTTTTGTTAATATATTTTATTTGTAAATGCTTCGTCTTGTACTGTAATTCTCAATGTATTGTTCAGCTTTTTTTGCCACATTACTAGTCAGTGATACCTAGTCAACGAGTGGCAATGTAACTATGCACTATATATTAACTTTTTATTATTTAAATTTTGCATATGATTGATATAATTCATTCTTTCGTCACTTTCGCGGTATTATGATGCACTGCATTGCTTTAAAGTAGTTTTGTTCTTACTTTGGAGTAATCATTACTCAATCTTATTTCATTAGCTTTGCGCTACATTTTAAATAGCTCTTAGTTATTTAGCAAGTTTTACTAAAGTGAAAGGTGTTCTTTCCTTCATAAATCTTGTGCATAAATATGGTTAACCATTATTCAAACATTGAGTGATTCCCTATGAAAAATGCATAGTGCGAATACTTTTCTTAACCGAAGCAAATTCCTAAAAATAAAGGAAATTAATTGCAAATAAACGTACGAAAAACCCCCAACGGACTTCGTTGTACAGGGTACGGCATAATAATCTTACACACACATATTGGGTTGATAAACGCTAAATAAAATACACTCAAGATGGAAGATACGCATTTCATTCAATAATGAACAAATTAGAAAAGTGAAGAGGAAACTGAGAGAGAGTTGCCAAAAAAGTCTTGAGAACAATGGCGGTCACAGTACGTAATAAAATTGAAACAGAAGGTCTCCTACCGAAATTTCAAAAATAATTTTTATAAATAAAGCCCCTCACCTGCAACCAAATCGAAATAAATTAGTTGTTGCAATAGACAACATTTGAATAAAATATCTTTGAATATGAGCGATATCTGCTAATCTTTTCTTATTCCAAAGTGCGACGAAGGAATTAATTTAAAAAACTTCTGTCTTGCGCGGGTGAGTAAAAAAATAATCCTCATTCTGATCACCGTTGCGCTTGATTTAAATGGTCGGCAATACAAGGTTTGAAACTGGTAAAATAAAAACAAATTTCACAATGAATGCGACTGAGCCCACCTCTCTGCAATAAAGGATTCTTGAGAAGTCAATACACTAAAATGGTGCGACATTTTTCGGTTGTCCCTCGTTACAGGGATTGAAAGGAAAGGGAAATAGAAGCCATTTCAGTTCAATATTTCAATGAACCCTTATCCTAGGAATATCTTTCCCAATTCATATTCATGATTTGTTTTATACGTTTCAAATAAGTGCATTTATCTTTACAAATATCTTTAATTTGGTACAACATTACTTCAGTATGAAGTCATCATTAATACGTGACCTCTCTGAGTTCGACAAAAAGGTAATGACTCGAGCACGAATTTGGGGAGCTTTGGTGAGGAAAACTACTCCTCGAGCGCTTCTATACCAATGACCTTTAGAAAATAGGAGGAGCAGGGTAAAATCTTAGTCAAAAAGAGTGATTCCGGGAGAACTTCAAGACTCACTATCGAAAAAAAAAAGAGATCGATGCGTATTGAGTTGCATTGAGGTGAAAACTCATAGGAGTGCTCCCCTAAAGTGGCCACTCAGTTTAATAAACATCTGACGGGTTCGGTTTCGACCAAAAGTTATAGCCGTGAGCTCAATAAAACTGGATATTATTGAAGAGCTCCCTTTAAGAAACTTCTCTTTTTTCAAGCAAATATTTAGAAGTGGCTGGACTGGTGTGGAAATCATAGTAGCTGGTATGTAGACAGACCAATGGATGCAAATAATACCCCTGACGATTCCTGCTTTTCTATTTCTTCCCACTGCAGGATGAATTAAGGGGTGGAGACAGTTCTTTGTATTCCATCAAGTTGCCCTCTGTCGGATTCAATTGGGTCACTTGCCTAAGCTCAATTCATAACACAGTATGATCTGAACAGAAAAAGAGCAATTAAATACGACGAATAAAACTATCAGAATCAAAAATGAACAAGTAATATTATTTTAGAAAGGATATTTTCAAAATTGGGTCTCATTGAAATAATCAAGCGCATGCTCTACTCTATCCATCATATCATCCAGCCCCTCTACTAGTGACTAGGCCGATTTAGGTTAGGCGAACGACTTAGGAGAAGGTAATTGCGTCTTCCTTCAAAAATTCAAAAATTACCTTACTTCAGTTTGCTTGAATGAATCTCTGATGGAACTCAAAGGATAACTGTGAATGCAATGACAGCTGATTAACGTGTTGATATATCAATATACCAAGCAAAAGTATAACATGTACACGTACAAATGAAATCTCTTTAAGCCTAATTTTATCAGTTCTTTGTACGATGCCGACTACACAATTTGCTAGAGTCTGTATTTTCCTTGCTGAATTACAGTCTTCTTATCTAAGTTAGTTAGAATGAAACTGAAATCTCAGTTATGCTTTGGTATACTATTAATAGCTCGGTACCATTGTATACGTGCGTATTAATAATTTAAAAATTCGGTATTTTAAAGGTAATAGTGAATCATTTCGTCTATATTACCTCAATTTGAAATACCTACATATTTTTTCCGTGTCGTCACTGTGTTTACCAGAGTTGCTCGTGCCTGAGGGCTGACTGGGGGACACGAGCAATGTATATTTCAGAAATGCTTTCCCTGAGGGTGTCGAGAAGAACGTTATGCGTCTGTCCGTCGCCTCCTCGCTGGGTTCTCGGTCTTTTTGATAAGCTTTAACGAGTCGTGATGTGAGCATCTCCGCGATTCGCTTAGTAATGCCATCGCACTCACAGTGTGGAAGGGAGAATGCTATATCTTGCCACTCATGGACTTGAAACGGCGCCAACGCGTCCGAAAAGTGAGAACTATGGTTAGTAGATTAGCTACTAGAATTTTTTGCACTTTACTAGGATAAGAATTTTGACACTTAATATTCACATTAGTGTATTGAAATAGATACGACCGCGCTAAATATAACTATTTTAACCCATTCCTTTATTCATTCAATTTAGAATATTAGTTATCTAACTACTTCTAACATATTAACTACGAGAATATCAGGTGGTTAGCCTGTAGGCTAAATTCATGACTCCCATAGTCTTCTCGCGCTCCTAACAACACAGCCATCCTTTGAATGGCATTAGCACTTAGAGGTGGTGTACAGTATGTGCAAACCGTCGATAGCAGGGGTTGCAGTGTAGGATTACGTTTAAATTTTCCTTCATTTCAATTCAGGTAAAGTGAGAAAATGAGTTGTTCAGTTGTTGTTATCGAGGCTCTCTAAAGGAATTAGTGTAAGCGCGACAAAACTCACTTTTTGAAAAGTTGTATTACAATATTGATAATTCCTTTTCCACCAGTGGATGTTTACAGCAAAATGTACACACAATAAAGATAACTCAATGACATTAACATAGCAATAATGATGTAATAATAAAATAATAATATTTATAATAATAGTGAAATATTCCGTGGAATTTCCTTTTTATGAATTTCAATTAATAGCTTCTAATCTTATTTTTGTCAACTATTAATCTGATGCGAACATCCGCTTCTCATTCAGCACTCGTGCGCTTATTGCGTGCTGTTTGGTTGCTGCCAAAACTTGGTAGTTTTTATAATGTTTTTCACGTACAAATATTTTTTTACCGTGCTTTATATCACAGCAACCCCTGGTGTGAACATTGTTATTCCATCAAAAAATGTAATGTTATCCTTCATCTGTTTTTAATTTTCCATTTGTTCACATTTTTTCCCAATTTCTGATCGCTTTAACACAATCTTTGTACTCGGGCGACGAGGAAAAGACGTTCGGCAAAAGGAAGTAGAAAGCATAATGAAGAAACCATGCTAGACATGAGCTTAAGGAACGAGGTATTCCAACTATAGCAGGGTCACACGATGTGCTCACATAGTTCCCGATGTCTTTAAACTCCCACGACTTGAGGTCCTCCCACGGAACTTCGAGGTTGACACAGAAGCTTGCCGTCAAGAAGAGCCCGTGCAGCGACTCCAGAGATCTAGACGATATTTCCTTGATCGCTCGATCATTGATAAAAGGGAGGGACTCGATGATACCCGCGCCTGCGAGAATACAATCTGATATCGACGATCGTAAGTTAAAGAATGAAATCAATGGACTGAAATGCGGTAGAAATGACTCTATGACAGACATGAGGCAACCGATGTATGGCGCTCTTTGCACCCCTAAACTATAAGTGAACTGGAGGGGCATTAGCTTTTTGATAAAAACGGAAGCTAACCTTGTTGTGTCTTTGATGCTCATCGGTATCCAGTTCGCCAAATGCGACTCGTCGCTGTCAAAATGGAGCAGCTCGTAAAAAATGTTAGCGCATACTGTCAATTTAAGAGCCATACCGAACTTTTCGCTACTGTATGAGGGAAAACTATGACGTTGTTCAAACTGGGTTGCTGCTACTGACCTTACCAGGGTGAAAACTTGGTTGGGAAAGTGAGGTGTATTGAAACTGCTGCTGGTGTTGTACCTCAGACCGCAATTTCAATATGACCCTACTTTGACCGCTGTTACTGTGGCCTAACCTTGGTTATCGTTCTAAGACAACTCGAAATAGTAGCTCAATTGTGGCTGTTGTCGTCTTCATGAACCTTTAATTGTTGAAGAGACTATGGACCCAGTTTATAGGTTTGCTTACACAACCTTGCACGAGAGTTAAGTCGCTCTTCCGTTCTTCACTCCTTTGGAGATATCATTGAAGAGTAGGTTGACGTCTGCTTCTCAAAGGCGGCCAGCAGGTCGCTGGCAGATTCTGAAAAAGTCATCAATCATTTGTACGAGTGTTGTGTACGGATATTTCATTTTTTAATTTACGTTGCAGTGCTTTGTCCTTGACTCACGGAAATATCCTATTACTTTTGTGACATTTACAGAGATCATTCTGAATTTTCGAACTGAAAAGACAAAGAAAATTTGCCTACTTATTGAATTTTTATTGTGATTGGGAAAACCAACTGTATCTAGAAGAGATTGCGTTTATCCTTGTTTCGATTGCTCGCTTTGGCCAGCGCATAAATGCAAAACACTAAACAATTTATATTTGGACAATACACTTTCGTATACTTAAATACCACTTTGATGTTGAATGTTAGACTTGTGTGTGTGAATGTTAAATACATCCTGTTAAGTTACAATTTTTATCCCACGGCTTATCAAACTGAGATTGTGTATATTCTGTCTACCGTCTACGCACGTAAGCCACGCCGTCGCTGACTCCAGCACAACACAGCACCAAGAAGCAGAGGGCAGAACCTCCAGTGAGCGATAATCTGCGCTTGAACTATCGGGTATTTGCTAATTAAATAGGCTGTAAAAACTGCACGTATACGTAGTTTCATGTTAGTCTTCCATGATAAAAAACATTTGACGCAAATGTTTTGCTTTCAAATTCTAACAATTATTTTTTAAACTCAATTTGATGGACATTAATTAATTAATAATGGGTGAAACCAGTGTAGTACATATACGTATTTTTGTTGAATGAACTGTTGAAAAAAATTCTTCAAAAACTTTGATTGCACGTACTCTAAGGAGAAATACGAGAAAATTATTTGTTGAATTTAAGCTAAACTAACATCGATGTTGCAAAATGTGGTACAGCCGGAACTTGCGGTCACTCAAATTTTTTGCCACAGCCGTATTTTATTCTGCACAAAATTCATTCCAAGCTTAAGTCTGGCAAAATTCAAACGGTCAAGTACATAATTGACGCGACGCAGTGGATATATTTCGAGTTTACGCAACAGAATGTAATCAACTAAAAGTTAACGTTTAGTTTTGTTTTACGTTTGAATTCACATCTATTTTGCACACGCATATTTTCTCGTCCACCCTGAAGGCTGAAAATAATTCCTCTTGTAGAGCACTAAGATAAGGAGCGGAGCTCTGGTCGACAAATGTATTGGGAGCTTCCATCGATAGCATCAAGCTGATATGGTGCTTGTCCTATTCTTTAAGGTGTGAGGGGATGTGGTAACCTCGCAAATACAAATTAAATGATTCATCAAAACTGACGGTTACAATTAGTTGAGAGAATTTATTTTAAAATTATGTAGACCTATGTTACATAGTTTTGTTCCTGGCAATTGAGTGTTATTCACTAACTCCTATTTTTTGCAAAACAATAGAAGATGCGCATTATTCATGTGAAACTTTGGTTTTGTATTATGTATACTTATGTTAAAATTCTTACTGGTATTTATTTACATTTCATTTGGCCACGATAAATGGGAAATAATTTATGGTTTTGACCCAGGAACAAAAAAAGTGAAATTTCGTTACATAGTGTTACCCATTTCCATTTTCTCATGGCTCCTGTTCTTGCATTATTCTTTGATGTTTGTCGGTCAGAAATTATCTCTAATATTTTAGCTAATCGTTCCTTTCAACAGGTTGCGCCATAGTGTTTCAGTATTATAATGATATGAATTTCATTTTCAATTTTTATGAAAATCTTTTCTATTTCGCTCCTTGTTGACAACAATTTTATCTTCATTTCTGATCCTCGCTTGTGAGCGAATGAGAAAAGACACAGTTTCAACTATCAAGTTTAGCTAACGACTCATTTTAGTACACGTGCATATCCCAGCTCAGCGGTTTATGCCTAAGAGCAAATTAGCCAAACATAATGTGACGTTTCTGTGTATTGACAAGACCAAAGGCAAGAGAACTAAGAGGTTAATTAACGCTGCTTACCAGATTTTAGTGAACAATTTTTGAATATTTTTTCATTTTTATACGTATAATTTTTAATAAAAATTAAGGAAAGAACCTTGAAGCTCCATTTTAATTCGTGGTTAATTTTTTCGGCTTGTTATTAACTAGTCATCTTTTGAATAGTATGGTCCATGTGATAAATATTGTCGTACACGAAATAAAATGAGCGAAATTGAGCCAGCGGTGACATCGTAGGAGAGAAGGTTCCAAGAGTCGAAGAATAACGCGTATGCAAGGGCATTCTGAGACAGGTTTCATAAAGCTGAAAGCGTAGGCACGTGGATATTTTAAATGTACTCGTATGATATTGGATCAAGGCATAGTGGATGAAATTTAATCTAACAAATTCGAACCTGTACAAAATGGAAGTATTGTTTCAATCGAAAGATGAAAGTCGTTGAAGATAAATGATAACAAATAACTGAAAGCTTTTGATTTATTACAAAATTATGTTCTCGTGCTTTTAGCATGGAATTCTCCAAGAAAAATGAACACTGTTACACGAGTTCTCACGTTTTGAAGGCAAAGTTTTCATGTATTTTAGTTCCTGCGTAGCTGAGTAAAGCCACGCTTCATTTCACGCCAATTATCCGTTTTTAATTGCGCCTACTTTGTCAAAAGCTGCTATTTTTCTACATAAATGATCAGTCATAGTGTTATATTGAGTATCCATAGTTTTGAATCAATGATGTAAAGCTCAAAAAATCGCATTCCTGGTGACACGAATGACAAAACAGCTCATCCTTAGAGACTGGACACTGACCTTGTTCCCGACCAGCGCTGGAGAATCAATGAAATGAAGCAGGAAAAAGCGCTGGAAAGGAAGCGACCTATTGGCACCAGTGGGTCAGGAGCTCCCCCCTTGCAAGTTCCGGTTCGATGGGGTCTCTTTTCCTCATTTGGTCTCTTTGGAATGAAATCTTCGGAAGCATAGAGAGTGATTGGGCCCGAAGGTCAGAGCATGACGCGGAGGCTTCTATCACTATTCTGGGACATAGGATAGTAAAACTTTCTCTATCTCTTTGCGGGCAAGTGCTTTATATTTTGTATGATTTCAAAAAACTGGAAAAAATCAGCGTCCATCTTCGTTAGGATGTGCAGACTGACTGTGACACAGAAGCTCAAAATTAAATTTGGGCATCAAAATGTATGCATTTGGTAGCAATCACGCTCGAGGCCCATTTATCATCTATGGATGATGGAAAATTTCTTGGAAGAGACTTGAGTTTCACGTTCTCTAACCGTATCGCATTCAAGTTTGAAAATTAAAAGTATCTATTTGTACAACTTGCCGACAATACATTTCAATTCACTTATGGTAAGTATTGAGAGTAAAAGTTTCCTAGTTTGTACATGATAAAGCTACAGTTTTTGGTAGTGTGCGCAACTGTTGTTAACGTGAGCAATAAATTAGACAGTTATTCATTTGTTTCTTGACTGTCGGATGTAAATATCAGTAGAACACATTATTGCCATAATTAAGTTTAATTTGCTTCCAGGATAAAAAGTTAATCATCTATTGTTTTCGAGCTCTAGTTGTTCACTACGTTTATCAATCGGTTTTCAAAGCTGGGACAGAAGTTTAGGTTAGATGGAAGTACTCACACATTGATCTGTGGTACTCAACAGTCAACATGAATCAGTCTTCATTCAGAGCTGGTAAGGTATAGACGTTATTCTTAGTTCCACGACGATGCACCGACAGTAAAATGTTTCTTAAAAGCAAAAAGGGGCTATTGCACTTGGTGAAGCTACAAGACACACAGTGAAGGAAGTAGCGGAATTCGTTGATGTTTCATTCCGCACTGTAATACGGGTCTACCAACAATGAAAATTTTAACCGGTGGGGACCACTGCCGTGTGTCCCGAATTGTTGACAGGAATCCCTTTGTTTCAAGGATGGATCTACTGAGAAACATCAATGATGATCCTTCCCCTGCTGTTTCTGAACGAACTCTTTCGTTTGGAACTCAATGTAATGGATAAATGGTGCAGAGTGGCTCGTAAACGGCCGATGTTAATTTGTGCCTACAAGACCAGTCGTTTAAACTGAGTCAAAGCACACGAACATTGGACTGTACAGGAGTGGAAAAGTATCATGTTGTCAGATGAATCACGATTTTTTCTTATAACACTGATGCTCACCGTCGTGTTTCTCGAAGATGTTATGAAGCCGATGGCATTGATGGTTCAAAATTGATCTTTTTTTGGTTTGTATACCTACTTGATGAATTAAACTTTTAAGTGCGTTCAGATTTTGCGTCAATATCTGACTCGTACGTGCACCGTCGAATGTTTTCTATTGTTCTGAGAAACGTACTGAAAATTAACATTAAAAGTTTTGCGTTAGGATTTCAGTTTATTCTCTACAAAAATTTCAGTTCTAAACCTATTAAGTTCAATTATTCTCAAATAGGGTTCAATAAAAGAATGCATAGTGATTTAACTACGGCACTCTCAGGTTTAGGTGATTGAAACATGAATAAAAATTACTGATATTACTATATCTGAAAGCGAAGCTACTTCGCTTCATTTCTTTGTAAATTCACTACTATTTATAAGAAATTTTGGGTTGATGCGCGAAGAAAATAGGGTACTTTTTATATATTAGTAAACAGAGCGGTTTTGATGAAGGTACATGCTTTACCGAATAAGACAAAGTGGCCTTCAATGAACCGTAAATTATAAGCTGAAATATGGAAACAGTGCGAATTTTATATGTGCTATTGCTAGCAATAATATGCACAAAAGTATTCGACTACCAATGGGCTTGAAATGATGAAGCTATGCGGGAGATCAAGTATTGTCATCGGCATCTCTGAAGGGCTTAACTTTGGTAAGTGAATCGGACTTGCGTAACCGTCAGCATTTCAGCATGAGTGCAACACGTGCTGCACAAAACTTATAGTTTTCAAGAGTGAAACTAATTACACACGAGCGAGAAATTTTCCGCATTCTTCATCTGTTTTTTCAGGCCGAGGTACGAGTATATGAACATGTTGTTCAAAATTACATCCCGTGCAACGTACTCACTCTGGTAAGCCGGAACTGAAACATACACGTGCCAGTGTTTGAAATGTTACCACGAGTGTATCACTACGCTCATATTGCAGTGCGCACACAGTGTTATCTTTTATATTTTTTGACATTGTTTGTATCCATTTCATATTTTTCCATCAAACAACGAAATTGTTCTATTTCATTTTTCTTGTTATTTCCACTGTTTTTGGAATATGATACATTTTTCGTGAGGAGTGAAAGCTTCATTTACCTGTGATGATTATCAATTCATAAGATCACATTTTTAATGGTGTATTATAAACCTGATGATAGTGATGTGTGCACACACTACAGTTGTAAGTTGTGCACACATCGCCAGTGATGAACAGTTGTACCGTGTGCACACATCGCCAGTGATGTGCACTTGTACCGTGTGCACACATCACCAGTGGTGCACGTACCGTCCAGCGTACGACGTTCGTACATTTCCAGAAGCCCCTTTAATATTCCCCTTACCCTTCTCTACCCACCAGTCGCATACACAGTCACGCAACACCCGTGCTTGGGGCCTCTACTGATCGATTTTAACTCTCAACCACGATCCATCGATCGATCGCGAGAGCATTGACGTCATTCTGTCGGCTTGTCACACTGTCTCCTAGGTGTTGTGGGGATTGGTGCCTGACCCCCTCATTCTTTATTGACCAACCTACAGAAATAGACAAAGCCTTTGCTGTAGTTGCGAATGCACCTTATTTCAGTGGGACCTTATTTTTAAATATCCTTTCCAAAAAATATTGACTATCAATTTTTATTTAGATACGTTTGTTTCTGATATTCAGCTGTTATTTCTTTATTCGGATCCTATTGCATTATAAAGTGAGTTAAATGATCTGAGTCCATAAAAGGCCAATTGTAGCAACTTAAAAGGCTCTTTCCACACATCAATCCACACTCTAGTGGGAGAGAGGTAGAAGTGAAGCCGTTAAAGAACATTACCCGCTTTCATTGGTCTGTCTCCATACTAGTCGAACTTCTTCTCAATCCTTCGCTAGAAAAGGGGTTAACATAGAGGCTCTTTAACTCCATCCGGTTTTATTGAGCTCGCGGCAAACAGTTTTGGTCGAAACCGAGCCAGTTAGATGTTTATTTAACACTGCAGTTGGGTATCATCTGGTTTTTTATGGATTTTATACCTCAGTGTGTCTCTTTTTTTAGCAGCGAGATTTGAAGTTCTTTCGGAATTACTCTTTTTGTTTTTTGTTTGAGATTGTTCTTTGCTTCAGAAATTCTGGTATTGTCATCTATATTTCAGATTTCAAGAATACAAGAGTTCGGCTTTTCTCGACACCGATTCTCCTCCGATTTAAGTTCTAACAATTTTCCCTTTTTCAAAGTTAGTGAGGTTATGTATCAATGATTTGTTTATTATGCAGTAAGACTTGAAGAGAAATAAGATAAATATGCCTATCGACAATAAAAGTTAACTACGAATAGTAATTAAGAATATATATTAAAAAGTTCGCTGAAATATTGAACGAAAATAGCGACTTCTCCCACTACTTTGTTTTTGTCTGTTTTATAGTACTTTCTTTAAATTGTTCGAGTTTTCATAATTGTATTAGTGCATAATATTATAAACTTGATTTTAGTATGTAGCTGATTGTTTGCTCCTGAAACTGAATTTACCCATTGTAAAATGAGTAAACCTCTGGAAAGTATAATATATTCGTTCACTTAACCAAGTGCTTTAATTAATTATTTAGCGTCTAGACTACTGATGCGGCTATGATTAATCAAGAATTACATTCTACATTTAGCAAAACTATAGTTTACAGTCAAACCACAGCGTACTCTATACAGGCCTGGCCACCGTGCAACT
>VOMN01112950.1:0-20270 GCA_014899125.1 Orchestia grillus | reverse complement strand
CATGTACCCTAGTCAAGACTGCACGTGAGACATGAATACAAGCATGAACGTGTACCACAGCTGATCCGCATCCGAAGCGCACTTGTGTGCTCTGATCAGACTAATCGTGGCGCCACTGCAACGTGACGGATTTTCATGACGTGAATTTAGACCCTTTTCAAATGCAATTACTTGTTTGTCTGTACTTTGCTTGCACTAGAAGCGTTCAATTTTTGCCTTAAAAATGCTGGCGTAGCTCTAGACTCGTTAAAGTTTAAGGTTTTCTACTAATCCACTGGAGTGTGGAAGCGATAAAACTGTAGTGTCTCGATTCGCATGTAATACATCCTATTATGAAACGGTTACTTCTTTGATATTAGGTGAAAATACAGGAGTGCAATGTTAGCGTGCTTCAGACATCGAAAGTTGAGGTCACATATTGAGGAACAGGGCAAGAGGTTCCTGCTCACTGGCACATGTAATTTTGTTGAGAGAATTCTTGGATTGGCTGCATGGCGAATTGCACCTTTCCTGGGTTTGAGGTATTAGTTTTCTCATTTCGAAGACTAATGTTTATTTTGTAACGTATCAGCTAATTTATATCCTATCTACCTTCTTTTTCGTTTGAACCATCGCTTGTATGACCTAATAATCTTCATTTATCAGCTAAACTGAAGCATTAGCTCAACTAACCATCTCTGTGGAACTCGCATAATGGACGATTTCTATTGCTCACATTAATGTGCTTGTGGGATTTGTGACTCAATGCACCTTGTCTTTTTGACGTTTTGCGTTTAGGAAAATAAAGAAATTTCGAGTTAAAAGTAAGGGAGGTTTTCCTCTGATGTCTGTGCTCCACCCTGTGTCTTCGGTGGTTGAGTACTTTCTCAGTGGTATTCCTAGTTACTGATAATGCACTAAGCAATGTACTAGCATGTTGGAGGTATACACTTTGGAGTTATATTGTCATTCCTTATGTTTTATTTTTCCTTTCTTTGTCTCTCTCGTTGAGTCCGACGTACCGTGCGACTAGCTGATGAAGAGTGACTTTTAGTTGTTCTCAGTCTGATTTTTTTGTTTTTGTAAGGTGCGGACACTTTTCTTGACGAGTTAATCCATGTTAAAGGAATCAGTGCTTGTTGAACAAATTGCCTTAAATTAACGCAAATTATTGCTTTCAAAGGTTCGTGTTGAAATGAGCAGTGAATCAGTGTATCTATGAAATTTAGCGCATTCCGATATATGTGCTTGAATCCTGATCTCCACTCGAGGGAGGTTAACTGATAGGGAATGGGCTTATCAGTGTGCATTGCAATTTGGTTCTTGCTACATCAGCGCCTGGCTCTGTCAGTTGCAGCGAACAATAAGTGAACGCTCATACACTAATTTAAGGTATGAGTCTGTATATTCTTGTTCACGTTCCGACAAAACTACTACCAATTGCTATGGATTTTTGTTACTTGTGTTTTTTTGTTACTCTATTATTAGCCTTTCAAAGGTCGAGCAATTACAATAGCACCAGTAGTGGCACAGCCATCAGCGTTAAGATCAGGCCCTCAAACCTCACTAGCGGCATTGGCTGGAGCAGCAGCAGTTGTGCAGCGCCTCCATGAGCACGACCACCACCATCACAACAACAACGACAACACCAGCAGCGGTATAGGTCTCCCCCAACAATCAATGGCGTCGAGCTTGCGGATGTCTATTGATCAAGCCACCAGAGCTGAGGAGCTCCGGTCGAATTCTTCTTCTCCACCTCACGACCCTTGCCTGCTTGAGTGAAATGGCTCGCCGCTTGTGCTTCCTTCTTCTCCCTCCCCTTATGTGTATGCGAGCCGTAAGCCCACTGCACTCATCAGCTAACTGCCTGCCTGCTCAGCTCCAGTTCTCCTAGGGGGAACGTTTGTTTTCACTTAATACTTCTAACCGCTTATTCTATCTGCCGTCTTTGGAAATTGTATGAGTTGAAGTTCGCCTTCAGTAGGTACGTCGAGTTTTGATTATATTACATTGTACCTCTATGATGAGCATGCTATGTGCTCACTAATATAGCGATTGCGTAGGAATCCATTTGGTGTCGATGTGCTGCCAACCAACAGAGCTCTCAAAGTTCAGTAAGCTTACATCGCTGGATTGAGATTTTTCGAGTGTATTTTATTCTATCGTCTCGAATAATTACCATGTACATATCGCATTGATTCATCACGACGCCGTGTATTATTTTCCATAGGTGATGATTTATCTCAGATCCTTTTAGTAAAATATGAGACGGATGTAAGTACGACTCTGAATGAACAACATTAAATTGTGTATTATTGACATTTATCAAAGTCGATCATCAGAAATTCAGATAACCTAGAAAGAAAATAATGCTTATTAAGAGCTTTTCCGTGCACTCCTAAGTAGTTACGCCAATACAGGTGGTGATGCGAACTGTACAGGAAACATGTTCATTTTAAGTAACCTAAATTCATTTGTCGATATACTAATGGGCAGTGCATATGGGTTCATACGAAATATAAAATCTAATGATGATAATACTTAACTTGTAGAGAGGTGAGATACGGTCGATGATATTCAATTTGGTTAATTTACGAAAATATAGAAGAGCTTCAGATTCCAGGATAATTTCATAGGTGTTCCAAGTAAGCGTAATAACAAAAGGCCTCTCAAGGCATGACGGTAAATCTTCTCGCATAGAAGCGATAGGACGACTTGTACTGAGTCGATGTTAAACAAGTAAATGCGAATCACATCTGGGTAATGATGTAGCTCTCTCAATGAAAACGAACAACAGAGACGTCCTTTCTCTGTAGTTTGCAATGGGCTGCTCCTCCCACCACCGGCCGGTCGCTTAAGACGCCATCAGACTGGGTAAGGAACGTTGAGATGAAACGAGTACGTTACGATGTTGTATAACTCAAGGTACTGCAATGTAGGAATTTCCTACTCATGAATTGTAGATCCTAGTGAATTTGTATTTAATATTTTTGTAATGGTGAGTCTGACCTGTTATCATATGTAATAAGTCTCATTACAAGATGTCTTATGAACTACAGTGTACTTAATAAAGAGTAGACGTGAAGTATGAAGAGACGTGCGAAGATCGTTCTTAAAATTGAACGGTCGTTCCGATCGTTCGTTGTCAGATGCGCGTTAGTTCCTATAATATCGAGGCGCGTCCTTGCCGTCGTCTCTTGACGGGTGAATGATATTTTAGGCTCTACTCCTTAGTAAGATGTTTATTTTGGATAAAATCACGCACGCGATTCAGTTCAGAACCGCTAAAAACTAGCAAGGTTACTGGCATCTTTCTTTTCGCCGTTTCCCCAAAGCGCGTTAACGCGTGACGGAGAAGGTACAATTAACCCTTAGGTTTACTTCAGGATGCTCCTTGAGGAGGGCTCTGATTAGGGTTGTACTGCGTATCTTTGAGGACTGAGCCACTGCATGTCTTGTCTTCGTGGAACATTTTGGGCTCTTTATTAGATTTTATCTAGAAGGAGAAAAAGAAGCTGAGGTTGCAGAAGCTTTATTTCGAAAATTGGCCTTCCTCTGAGGTTTCATCTGAGTTTGCTAACCTTGTTGTGAGAGTTTAGTGTGAGTTTAAACGACAGGCTTCGTAGTTTCTCTCACTTAGGGAGTTCGCGATACATCTTGCTTTTTTATTAGTATTGTTTTCGTTGTGTTGACACATAAGCGTTCTTTACTCTTAATTCTAAAGGAAGTGATCCCTAATTTTAATTTCTTCTATCGTTTGATCGTTAAATTTAATGATTCATTGTGGTTTTCCTTTGCAAGTTGTATTCTAAACCCTTCTGATAAGCAATTTTTTCAATCAATTTAAAAAATAATCAGAAATAATCCTATAGCTCAAATTTCAGTTCCCATGTCTCCATATACTGCATTTGGGTGTGTACTACGTGCATCTTCGAATGAGTTCTATGCGTCCAACCGCAGCCCTTGAGTGTGTCAGTCAGATTTCATATTTGTCATTTTCCTAAATACTACTAAGCTCTGAACGAATACTCAGGATTTGAGTAAATGATACAATGCGGTGACAATATTGCCATGTCTAAAATCCTGTATTTATAGACGCACGCACACCACATGAAAATGGCGTGCTGAATCTTGATCAACTATCCGTTTAAATTTCAGTTCAAGTCCGTAATTTTCGTGCTAATCGATGTTGCCGTGTAGATATGACTAGTTTGTATGTGGTTTGAATTTAGTCCAATTTTGTTGAATATACTAGGCTCGTGAACCATGTATTTAATATTTTTGTAGTTGTATTACTTTTTGTTTTATTTTGTAACTTTTTCATCGTTGAACTTAATCGACTTATCATACATACTTGGCTATCGAAATGAAATTATTTTAATTGTTCATAAGATACTATACTAATATTACCATCTGAAAGCTTTAGGATGAGGTTGTAGGGCTGTAATAAGCGGTCTCATTAATGTATTTGACAGAAATTTTCGCTCTACTAATTAGCCTAGTATGTATTTCAATCCAACTCACTTGAAAACTTCCGAGTAGAAGTAGTTACGAGACATTTTGAAACTAGCAATACTGAAATTGGTATCATTTCCTTCACAAGATTTGGGCGAGACTTCAGAGAGACTTCTTGAGCGATATTGAAGCAAGTAAGTATCTCAGTTTTGATGTTTGTTTAGAAATAAACTTATACGAAAAAGGGGAGCATGAAATACCAGAACTGGTAGCCTGCATACTTACGAGCTTCAACTTTAACGTGCATGTTGGAGAAGGGTACTGAAGGTTGGTTGCAGCTGCAGAATAAAAAGAAGAGAAAGGTGGCAGTGCGACTGAAGGCATATCGATGTGTGACCACGTTTGTTCCGCTGTGCCTGATAACCTGATAATTACTATGTGGCCTTGGTGCTGGTGCGTACATGTGTGCGGCAAGTCTCTTTGTGAGCAAGTGTTAGGTCTGTAGGTGTGTTTGTGTGTGGCACGGTTTTGTGCATCAGTTCATTCTTATTGCTTATGTGTCGGTTCGTAGAGGGGGTAATTGGTGCTAATGGCATGTGTGGGACCGTGAATGTGTTGGTTGTTTTAGAACGTGCCATGAGGTAGGTACGTTTGTTCGGGCTGCTAATGAATGCAGAGCTGACTGAATAAGCTGTACTTTAATGCTCTATGGCAGTCTTTCTTTCAGGCAACAATTTATGATAACATGTCTCCGTTAAGATTTAGAATAATTATTCAATAATCATTTCAAAAGAAACTAAAGAATCAGTAATTGAATTGCACATTTTTACATCCATATCTTTTTAAACAAGGTGTATAGGATCCTCGCAACCTAAGGACGGGTCTTTATGCAAAAACATCTGTTGTAATCTGAATGAAAAATGTGTGGCATATGGAGTAGTTAATGCTGTCCGTATCTTGGCGGTGTCCATGCATGTCCGTCCCATTGCATTGAGTTATGCGACGCGTGCGCCTCAGAGAAGCGAACAATAACACCGAGGAGTGGTAACGAAGAGGTCGTGTGTCGGTGTAGGTCTTGCTTGATTGGTGATCTCAAGTGGCTGCTGCAATGCGTCAAATTGAGCCTCGAGGACTGGCTACGTTTGGCATCTTTAGCCTCTACCTGGGGTGCTGCTGGCGCGATCTTGTAAGCCTGCAGTGCATGCGGCGCTCTGCATTGCTGCTGGTAGTGCCACTCGCAAATTGCGGCTCCTCTGAGAAATGATAGTACCTTCAGGCAATGGTACCGACGCAGCTGTTCGCTGGCATTGCTGTCATTCGATAGTAGAGTCACGGTAGTGTCACTGCTCTACTGGTCGATGGTATCCCCGGCAATGCTAGTCTGGTAGCGTTGATGTTTTGTGGATGTTGCAAGTCGATTTTATGCTGTCGTTTTCGCGACTTCGGTAGGGACGTCTATTACCTGTTATAACGATAACTAGTTTTATGGTCGTGCTGCTGACTCATTCAACAGCTGATAGTGCGAGTTATTTTTGGTGCCTTTTGTGTATGCTGCTTGTACCATTGCTGGAGCCATCGTTTCTGTTGTCAGCGCTTTTGTTTATGCAGTAAGTGCCCCTACAGCCCCCCTGGTCCTGTCATTGGTGTCGGTGTTGCCCCTGTCGCTGCTAAATTCAAGGTTTTTCGTTCTTGTCGACCAGGGCGCGCGCAGATAGTTACTCCGTTTCCTTCGATATGGACCATTCAACTTTTTCGAAAAAATGCATTGTTGTAGAAAACGAGTTCATCAACCTGGATTTTTTGCGAAATGTTCTCGCTATCATCTCTTGACGTCAGTAGTTATGCATTGCTGTATTCTTGTGGAAAGCGCGTCGCTCACACCCAAGTCTGCCCGATAATGTGGCCGCCGAACGAAGTGAAGTTGTCGGATCGTAAAATGTTCCGTCCCCAACTTTAACGGCGGACCTGGTTAACCGGCGGTACAATTACACCGAGTCCACTGCACTCTTACGAGGTATGCGGCGTTGTTCAGGCAGAGGACAAATTACCTAAGCCTGATGGAGCATAAATCCTGGGTATCCTTGTTTTCTGATTTTTAAAATGAAATAATGAACCGATCTGTAAGATTCATGTTACTTAACGTACTATCAAATACTGCTATCTGATAGTACGTTGCAACCAAATACTGTGTATCAGATGAAAATCGCAGTTGCGAGACCTGCATGCACGGAATGCACTTATCGGAGCTCTGTCGCATTTTCCAGTGGTTCTCTCGTCGAGTCCGTCATCGTGGGATGGGCGATCGATTTATCAGTTGACCAAATGGTTATAAAGCTTAAGGAAACCCATCTCGCATAGCGTACGTTCCAACTCGTGTTCAAATTCAAATGATAAACATGGGTATCGGATAAATTCGAGAGACCGCAAAGATCCGGCGATTGGAGCCCGTGATATGTCATGTGAGCTGCCTCACCCCGTGTGAGTCATTCCCATATTTCATTTCATTATTTAACGCATGTGCCTTTTTTTCAGTTTAATTTAACAGTGACAGCTGATAGTTAGCTGAACACTGCGTATTCATTTACCATCAGAACCATGTACTTGGCCATGTTAAAAGCATGCCTCTGATGTTTCACCTTGAAACATTTTTCTGCAATGAAAAGTATGCGAGTGTGAACGGTACACCTAGATAACGATCAGTTTTTGAATAGTGTGTTCGCCTACTTGAGAACATATGCTTTATAAGAATATAACTGACCAGTTGTGCTTGTTTCCCGTTTATAGGAATTCATTTATGTCCATTTTTGGCATCTCTGTAGAAGTGGCCCATGACATCGTCGCTCATGCATGTCATTGTCATAGAAATGGAGTCCTTTCCACCTGACTCAACGTATATCGGAACCTATAAGCGATATACGTAGTTTCTTAAGGAGTTAAGAATATTATTCCAAGTATCTATGATGTGACTGCTAAAAATTTGCACGCCGTCACTTATTTTAGTAAGGCAATGGAGAGGCCAACACTATACGAGACACAAAACGTGGTGATAGGATCGGTGATGGTTCAATGTGACGTTCTTATGTAAGCTTGGATTTTGAATGTGAATCCATGTCTTTCCCGGCATCTCGGTATGGAATATCGTAGCCGTGTAGGAACCAGCAGGTGTACAAAATCCTTATATTATTTTACTTAACCTCGAACATACAAATATCTACATTTTTCCATTATTTATGACTGCAACGTGTTGCAGGACTGTGCGTATTTCATATCGAAGTTTAGTTACTGAAAACATTAGAATACTTTATAGAGACGGCCTTGATGAACTCGGTCTGTTCGAGATAGGTAGCTCGCACCTACCAAAAATAACTTGGAGATAAGGACCGTCGCAAAGGAACCTATCGCAATTGCGGTACGATCGCTTCTGGGGGAACCTATTTGTACTTTTCGAGATTACTTATTCAGCACTCGGGTGTACTTAGCGTCGAACTTTCCTTGTTTGTATTTCAGAAATTCATTTTTATGGTGCTGTATGAGTTGGGTCTTGCAATTCGTAAAAGCGTTGCTCTGTTACCTGGAATTTAGATTGCGTGTTTATGTTCAGGTCATTGAATGAGTGACAACTCTACTAGTGGTGGGTGCAAGAATTGCAGAAGTAGAAGCTAATGCGTGTTAATGATGATGATGATGTTCTTTGAATGGGGTTTCTTTAATATGCCGTATTTACATTCTATCCGTTTTTGAATTCTTATGCAACTGAAATTTGAAACTATGCTATTATCGATGGAGCGATAGAAGGTGAGGCATTTCGCTTAAAACGCCGCAACAGTCGCAAGAAGAGAAGCTGAGGGAGCGATGAAATACGTAGATTCTTTAGGAGCTAGGAATATTATTCCAAGTATCTATGATGTGATTGCTAAAAATTTGTACGCCGTCATTTATTTTAGGAAGGCAATGGGGAGACCAACACTAAACGAGACTCAACACATGGCATCTCATCGACCGAGACAGACTAGTGTTTGTAATGCACAGCAATACTACAAAAGAATGTGGCCGTCATAGAATGCGTTTGTTGTTGGTGGCAGACCTTGGTTTAATTGTTAGGCTTAGCATACTTGCGCTGTGATTTCACAATGCAGTACCTTCCGTAACCTAGTTATAGGCTTTGTTCGTGGCAGGAAGTTTCGCATCGTTTAGGTAGTTCTTTCAATATTCGTTGTTCAGTTTAGCTTTCAGCGAATATGTTAGCTCGGTAGCGGCCCAACTTTTACTGAATTCGACAAATTGTCGCTTATTTCTTGTTAGTTCTAGTTATTTCCTCCTCTGGTGTGCTCCTAGTCACTCACCACTGAATGAGCAACTCGTATTGGTCACTCGTGAGTATGGTTTCGTAGTTAAAAATATGTCATTATTCGTGTGAAGGCCGACAGTTCGGTACGCAGGAGCTCGCTCAAAAAATATAACATGGAAACATTGATTTAACATTTTATACGAATTGATTCCTCAAAGTTCCTCTGCCATCCTTGTTCAACACGTTGACAGACTCCTTGTTTGAAATATGCTCCAACGTCCTTGTCGAAAATAAGACCGGTTTTTTTAGCTTTTCGTTTATTTCGTATTTGAAAACCGTAAGCAAAATTCTGTACATGCTTCATCATCCTTGTGTGTGTGTGTTTTTATTTAGAGAAATGAAGCTGACTTAGTAGAACTTACGTTGCGTATATTTTTATTGACTGAGGTTATAATTTTTACAGCCGTCGCTCCTATTTGTAGCAATTTTAACTCACAAACCTGTAACTTGGTGTGCCTACTTGCATTGCTGCAATACCCGAAAATATGTGTTTTGTTCTATATCCAGGGTTGGGCTTCCGATTTGAGAAAGGCAAATATCTGGTACTGGTGTATAGTTTCTTACAGTTTTTTTTTGTATTTTGTGTTTTTCGGGTTTGTTTTTAAAACGTGTGATTTTTTAGCCAGTTTACTGGCAGCTCATTGGGAGCGTCTTACGAGACAGTTTAGAAAAATTTGAATGCAATAAATCCCAAAAAGTCTCGAGTGATATCGCTTCACTCCTGTGAATTTTACGAACATATCTCCAATTGGATTATTTTATTAGGAATTTGAAGCATGTGACGTGTTGAATGCTATAATTTAAGTAGAATTGTAGTCATTTTGCACAACTATAGGTTACGTCGCCATATGTGTGTACTATTTGGTCGTTAGGAGCTCCTTGTAGTGCCAAGATGTGCTTGTGGACGCTTTTTGAAAGCCCATGCAGTGGATTTGTCTCCCTACCTCGTGGTAATTTTTATTTTTGAAACTTCAGAAGTAAGAGTATTTTAAAATATTTCAAAGCTCTAGGTTATTAAAAGTAGTATTACAGTTTTTAAAGCCTCCTTGATTTTACTTGGTATGGCTGTCATCACATATTTTTCTTCTCAACATATTTTAATCTGAAAATTATTTGTTCGATGTCTTTCGTATCGTCATAATCCGAAGCGATTTTCAACAACTCTCTGTGAAGGAACAATGTGTTCTAAAAATTATTGAACCTACAGCGTTAGATTCATTTGGGTGAATATATTTTTAGGAATTGCCGAAGAAGCGTATTTTTTGCTTATAAATGAATAGCAGCAACAAACTTAACTTAAAATGTTATTGAACTATTCATTACGTGTAAAAGAAATAGGAAGGTACTGGAACTCATTTAATTAAATACGTCATAAAATCTCAAGTTTAGTAGGGATTTGGACTTGAAAACATTTTTCCGGTAAAATAACAAGAAATGAGTTTTCTTGTGTAAAATTATTACTTAGTAGTTATGTAGGCATGTAGGAGTATCCCTGACTGTGTTTGTAGTAGATATTTTTAAAATGGCTTTTAGAAATGTTCTGCGCGCTTTTTATTTTGCTTCTCTTGATCAAATACCATCTATTTTGTTTTTTCCGATATTCGCTGTAACTTCAGAAAGATCAAGTTTGGAGTGTGTGGAAACGTACTATGTGGTTTGTGTTTTTGTTGTCAGTATTTGTTGTCTTGTCTTATGACTTGGTGTGGCGGAGATGACTAGGGGTCATTGAACTGTAATCTACTTCACAATCGGGGAGCGAAGTATTTGCGACAGTTTGTGTATTTGCTTCCCTTACATGGTTAATTATATGTCCTAAACTGTTAGCTCTGGGGTGGAGCTAGATTTGAAGCTCAGAAGTTGAATTTTCAGTGCAAGAGCTTGATTGCAAATTGATTTCTGGAGGGAGATTCATGAACCGCAAATTTAAAGTTGTATCACTGAACTCGGACCATTCATTAAAAGTCGCTCAAAACGTTGGCCAGTTTCCCTGACGCTTGTGATACACAGTGTCATGCCCCGCGATAAGCTGTCGCGTGATAACGCTTTTCGTTCGACGTGCGTCAGGTTCTGAGTAAGGATTGTGCGATTGTGTTCAGCGACGGTTAGTTGCGCCTTATCGCGGTTTGGGCTCTTGTGATTTGGTGTCGCTGAGCTGCTACTCTGCATCTCCTCCTGTCTGCTTGCAATGCAGTCGTACCAAAAGTTTTTACTCGCCATGAAGATAATTCTGCGCTTATTTTGGTGCGACATTGTTGCACTACTTTGATTGCCAAGTACTGTAGGCAGAAAACTATACCGACGTCCGTACTTGTAGTTCTTTGATTTCGGTAACGCAATTCACTGTTATTTTTTGAATATGTCTAGCGGAGAGTGAACCGAAACTGGAGACCTTCTGTTCAAATCGTCTACTCATGTCTATTATAGTTATAAATTTGTTTCACAAGAAAAAATATGTCCGTAAAACTTGTTCGAATCGTCTACTCATGTCTATTATAGTTATAAATTTGTTTCACAAGATAAAATATGTCCGTAAAATTTTATTCTCATAAAAAATGCGTATCTTGTCTTGACCAAAACTGGACCGTAGTTTTAATTTTAAAGGTACTGAGTTCAAAAGCTCTGAGAACCATCAAGATCTGCATAACGACTTGAAGGCGAATTCATTAACTCGTAGAGATATTTGAAAAATCAATTTTTCATTTTTAGTATTACTGCTATGGAGCATCAAGCACATCGCTAATATTTACTCAATGAAAGACAAACTTGTTATAAATATTGCATCTAACACCCATAATCACGTAACGACGCTGTCCGCAAAATTGAAAGTTCATTTGAGAAATTCGAACTAAGTTTTCTCTCGAAAATTTTTATTCATTAGGAACGCTTTAGAAGAGAAGCAAACCGTTGTATCTGCTTCCGGCTTGCAGAGCTGCGTAAAAGCATGCAATTTCCCTGGAAATGCAAGTGTTGTGCGCTGTGTTCAACGCGACCGTGGGTGACGGAACGCGCGCGTGGCCTCACGTGGGTTGGATTAGCGTGCTCGTTAACGTCCGAGTACACACGACTCCGTGTTGGGATGGTTATGCTATCAAAGTATTAGTAATGTGTTAGGCTTCTGTTCTATAAATTTGAATGTTAAATATTGTTAAATATTGACATGAATGGAGATGAGCCAACCGAGCCGAATTGTCTACGTGTTGTTAGAACGTTAAACATGATTCTTTTTCATTCCATTCAGTATTTTGTATTTTATTTTCTGAATCTCTCCTTCCAAATTAAGGCTCGGCTGTATTATACCTGGAAGTGATGTGTTTTTGGTTTCATTGCCTCTTTTCAATTATCAAATTTTGTAAATCAAAAAGGACCGACAACGCTGAAGTTTGAGCAATAATACATACCAATGCTTTAGAAAATGGTCATAACTAACTGATCCCCATTTTATGAGCTGAGCATCATAGCATCGTGCAGTACTGACTTCAGTAGTACTGGGTATATTCAGTAGTACTGCAGTACTGGGTATATGGTACACAAGACCTCCACATTTGTGACTGACCACAGTGTTCTTTGAAATTGGTGTATTATCTTATTTGGGTTCACGAGTGTATTGCATGCTCATGCTCTGAAAGGGTTTCCTTGGTTTTCCATCGCGTTTGGGGTTTCTCCATGAACTCGGTCATTTTTAGATGCGACCAAGGAATGTCACTCTTGAAATTACCATGGTGAACTTTTTTTCGTTACGTGAAACGGTGAAACAAGATCTCGTTTTGCAATGCTATTGTCAGTGCTGGAGCGTTTCGTTTGGTGTAGTTTACCCACTACTGAATGGTGATCTTTCCTAATCTAGTCAAAGCAGCTTGAGAACAGAAACTTGCGCATGTGTGCAATATTATGTAAAACAGGAAGAGAACAACGCCCACCTTTATTTTGTGGCAGCAAGTGGAGAAGAGCTGCGGCTGGGAACAGCAAGCAAGTGGTCCATGTGAGGCACAAGAGGCGCCAGAAGCCAGAAGCTGGTGTGGCGTGTAGGAGGTGGGGGCCGCACAGATGAAGAAGCTACGAACCAGTTGAGGAGTTGCCTGCCTGCCTCCTCAATTGAAAGGCTCATGCCACCACTGTAGCTATATATATGCGGTCAGGCCGACCTACCCTGACTGGTTTGACGGGTCTCGCCTGCCGCTGCTGGGAAGTAGCATCCTCCCGAACCACCTCCTTGCCCTTCCCCGATCCAGCTCAAATTCTATCTAAACTGATGCATTACTCTTGCTATTGCAGCCTACCTTGCTCACATGTTAATCTTCACTCCACTCTCTTACTTGCCTTGTCTAACGCACCGCATTTTGTGAGGTTCCATTCCTCTCATCATTGTGCCCCTGCCACCCACCTTCTCATTTCGTCCACCTCTTGCCTGCACTTCAGCCCTGACCCACCTTCTCATTTCGTCCACCTCTTGCCTGCACTTCAGCCCTGCCCGTTGTCAGACGAACAAGATGACATCGGTTAGCATGTGTGAGGCCTCAACTTATCGCCTATTATGCTCTGCTCTTCTCTGTCGTGCGTGCGTGAGTGGCATGTAGTTTCCCGCATGATTGGTGTGTAGCATGTGCAGCGTGAAGGCTTCCGTGTTATTGTCGTGGAGAGCATGTAGCCTTCAGTGTTAACGCGGTGTAGCATGAGCAGCGTGAAGGCTTCCGTGTTATTGTCGTGGAGAGCATGTAGCCTTTCAGTGTTAACGCGGTGTAGCATGAGCACCATGTAGTCTCCCTCCCGTATTATTGTGGTGTAGCAAGTGTAGCACTCGGTCTCCCGTATTATCGCAGTGTAGTAAGTGCAGCACGTAATCTCCCGTATTATCGTAGCGTATCATGTGCAGAACGTGGTCTCCCGTATGATCGCAGTGGAGCATATGCAGCACGTTATCTCCCGTATTACCGCCGTGTGTAACATGCACTACATATACGAGTATCCTTATGTAACATGTGCAGCACGTCTGTAAGATCTCTAGCATTTGCAGCATGCGATCGCCTCTATGATCACCGTGCCGACTCGTTTACTCTCATCTGCGAGACGTGTAGTTACCGGCGTGTCATTTTCACTTGTTCTCAAGTTTCTTTCTCATGAATGAGAACTCCGATGCGCCGTGCATTATAAGCCTAGGCTTGTCCGACTGCTCACTCGTTTTGAAGTCTTTGAGTTTCGTTCATGGCGCGCGCAGCGTTAAATGCAAACGGAAACGCTTTCCTAGTTTTTTTTTCAGCGTCCTTGTTATTTTCAGTTGTCATGGAAACTTTCGAAAATAGCATAGATTACGATTCAAACGTTCTAGATCATGTTCATTAGTCCGTGAGTGTCTCTTTAATTCCATGAACCGTCGTTTAAAAGTGAATGTTATTTGGCTATGGGTATTTTCATTCCAATGTATTATATTGAGCGCAGGAATTTTTCCCATGAGTTTATTTTTGTACTTAAAAAAATGATCTTGAGTAATTATATTTTCCAGCCAGCCTTTTAGGTTTGCTTCCATTAACATTTATTGTACACATGTTTTAATTTGTGTTGATATATTCAAGTTTTATGTAGTTTACGTAGAATAGTGTTAGTAATTGAAGTTCGCTGGCGGTAATGACCAACCCATAAAGTTTCAACAACTGTTGATTGACAACTTCCTTGATTGAAATATCGAAAAAAGAGTCAGCTCAAAAAAGAAATCTTCTACTGTATTAGTGTATTGTTTTTATGTAATACATAATATTTAGATGATATGACTATAAAAAGTGTGTAGTTACTTATGAAGGTTTAAATGAACTCATTAGGGTCGAATTTTGTTTAATCACAAGGATAAATTACTATGCATAGTGTGTCCGTCACCATTAGGTTAATCCTATTCAAGTCTACTGCTGTGTATGGGTGCGGAGGGGATTTTAATTAAATGTTTTTTGGTTGGGATTCTCGGTTTTCTCATCTTATGTTGTCCACTTCTTTGAAGAACACTCGCACAATATCGACTCTTTATCGACTAAAATAATCGACTCTTCATCTAAATACGCCGTAAAAATAGTCGGATGGACTATCTGGCAGCATGCATCGCTCGTCACTTTACCCGCGGTTTCTACATTGTTCGAGATGACTAGTGCTAATGCGGACGGAGAGGAGTCAACGATCTGGGAATGGTGCGTACCTCATTGTCCAGGGCTCCTAATGCAGGGTTAAACAAAATCGCCACTTTTGCCCTCCCTTTTTTTATTCTTAGCTACAGATTTTGTTTTTTTAAGCTAAACGCTCGGTCTCATTTCACAGTTGATAAACAAATTTAGGAGCAGACGAATTACGGAAGTGTATAATCGAATTTTTAGATACAAAGCTGCTCGCCGCTGGATAATACGTCCAATGGAAATACGATGTGGGGTCACTTCAGTCGAATCTGAGTCATAGACTTTTCATATTCTCGTTCATAATGCAGATGGCTTCTTTGTTAAAGATGTCTAATTAGTGCTTGCTCAATGTGTGCGCTTACACAGGGAGATGCAACGCTCCCATTTTGAATTTATGGAAAAGCAACTGGTGGCGAGCGTAGCCAGGATACAAGGCGAGCTTGCCTCCCCGGAGAAGGGCGGAGCTGTCTCGGTGTTGCAACCTGACCGTGATACCTCAGATGATGCTCCGTACGTCGGTTAGCTCCTCCTCCTGGCGGTGGCCTCTCGTACCTGCTGGCTTCTGCTGCCGCTGCTTGTTCTTGTGTATGCGCACTGTTGCAGCTGTGGTGACCCTTGTGTCGCGGCTAGCCAGCTGCTCCTGATGCTCCATGCCTTACTGTTATTGGTGATGTTGCTGCTATTTCTTTGTTGTTGCCGTGTCTGCTGTTTGGGCCTCCTATTGCTCTGTCAATCATTTATGTTTTTATTATTGCTTCTGAGTCTTCTTTTTCTCTTGTCAGGCACGTTGATTCGAACTGTTTCTTCCGTTGCTGTGTTGGTTGTTGTGAATATCGTTGGTATAGGCGACTGCTTTTGTGTCTGCTGCATTGTTGTGGCTGCATCGTAACTGCTGCTACTGCTTACTGCCTCATCTCAACTCTCAATCAAGAGTCCCCGTTACTGATCCATTTCCTGTTCTCACTTATCATGAGCTTGCGTTCGCGATCACTTAATGGCTACACATGCATTTTCGCCCGCACGACTGACGGGGAGGCGAACGACTAACCCGCTAGATGAAAGTATACCGGTCTTAAAATTGATTAGAACTTCACTGATGTTTCCATCGGAACTGGGGTACTTCCGATTTTCGCTCATCAGAGTTTCAACCGATACCGGTTCCTAAACCAATGTTGTTATTCTGCATACAGGTACAAAGTGTCGATACTGAGAAAATGGTGCATTCCTGTGCTGTTGCTGCTGAAACATATAAAGGTAGTTGATGACAATCCGTATTCTGATGATGACTCGATACGAATACTGATATTTACTTCATCTGCTGTCAATGGAGGACTTACCCCATTCATAAACGAAATAAAAACTACCATCATTTCTATGGAAAATTTGTAAATTTTCTCATGTGCGAATGTTTCATTTTAGATGTAACGATCTGTACATATACTGAAAATTATAAATGTTACAATGTGTTTTGTGGTAGATCAATTGGTAGGATCTATTGTTACTGATGCTACTACAGCCTTGCTCTATATTTGATGGTACTACAACCGTGCTATATTGGTACTACAGCCCTGCTATTTTTTTGATGATACTACAGCCCTGTTCTATTGGTACTACAACCGTGTTCTTCTTTTACTGGTGGTACTGCAGCCCTGTTCTATGTAATTACTCAATAATTTCACCTAGCAGGTAGGGCTCACACTGGCAGGCGGAGCAGGTAGGGCTCACACAGGCAGGCGGAGCAGGTAGGGCTCACACTAGCAGGCGGAGCAGGTAGGGCTCACACTGGCAGGCGGAGCAGGCAGGGCGCTAGTGCCACAGCAGGCGGGCCAAAGGTCACGGGGAAAGTATCTCTGCTGCGGGCGCGCGCCTGTGTCCGCTTGGCGCGATCTGCGCGCTCTCGCTTGTGCGCACGTGCGTGTGTGGTGCGTGTGTACTGTGTGTGGAGTGTGGTTCATCAGCTCGATGATGTGAGAGCTCACAACATGCCGACAAAACGGCGACACACCATTGTGGCGAGGGCGGGAAGGCCCGAACCCCTTCAAGGTGTGTGTTGTGTGTATGTAGTACGTGTGGTGTGTATGTGGTAGTAGTGTAAAGAAGTGGAGGGTGTGGTGGTGTGTGTGGTAGTTGTATAAGGGGTGGTGTGCAGTGCAGTGGGTGGTGAGGTGAATGGTGTGTCTTGCAGTCGAGTGTGTGGTGGTGGTGGTGTTGTGAATGGTGTGTGTGATATTGTGAGATGTGGCGTGGTCGACGTGATGTTAAGGTATGGTTTAGTAACGTAGCGTGGTATACTTGTTAGTGTACTTGGCTATTGGCTTGTACAAAATTGGTTATATTAACAAATTTGAACCTACGCTGAAGAGTTTAGCTCGAAAGTATGTTCTCCTATCATCTCTTGTATAGCTGCTCTTGCTTTAACTATAACGAATTGATTCGCGATGTGTAGTAGAGTGTTATATTTTGATATTTCATATTTTTAATATTTTCATATATATTAAACTGTGTGTTAATCATTTAATATACGCATATACCCAATTTATTTAGTTGAAGACTGCGATTCAAGTGTAACATTGTATACTCTCTTTCCTTTCCAGGAGTGAAGATGGCAGAGAACGGTAAGTTACGCACTCCTCTGCTCTTGCGAAAGCGCGCTGGAGTTAGCACAGCGCGTCTGTGTGCTGGCCCCACGCATGCGTGTGCGAGAGGGACTTCAGTGTTTATGGTGCTTGCTTCAGTGTTGCTTTACTCAGTAACGTACCAATTATTTTCGAAATACGACTGTATTTAGCTTTATGCTTAAAACTAGCGTCAGTCTCGTGTAATTGGCCATCAGGCTGTTGTACACTTAGTATGAAGACTAACAGCAGCTTCTCGAAACTGTACCGTTTAGTGTCACTGATTGTTATAGGGTGAGCCCTGTCGCACCGATTGTGATGCTACTCGTATGTCCTAGGGAAGTTCTTGGTTTAGTGCAGTTGCCGAGTGGGTCAATATATCCGATAAGGTGCAAATAGGACTATATGTTCCGGACGTTAACAATGTAAAATATCAGAGTAGCATCACAGAATGATGAAATATAATCGAAAGCGAGAAACATATAACAGAAAACTAAATGTTTCACCGTCTATTAAAAATAATTGGCTCGAATGAGTTGTTAAGAGTTTGTTGCACGTGTTTAGAAAAACGTTGATATTAAGACAAATTATCATGCCGCATGCCTTGCTTGTACGCGACCTGTTAAGCTCACGGTGAGCATTAGGACTTCACCACCATGATTTCTTTGTATTTTTCTTGTTCAGGGAGGCATTTTGCGTTAACCTGGACCAGGTTCTATGTCAGAAACTCGCGCGCATTCAATCGAGCATATTTTCCCATGCATTCGCGTCAGTACCCAGTCACAAATATAATCGTGCAACATTTGCTAATCTACGCGTGGCGTACAATATTGGGAAGTCGAACGGTGGTCGACTATCCCCAGGTGCGGCACCCCAGTGTGGCCTCGGTGAAACCCCGGGTATGAAGTCAATGGTGGTAATTCATTTTAACGGTTAGTTAGTTTCAAATTAAGGTAGCACTATACTACCACACCACCACTAGACAGACCCCATATCAATTAATTCTTCATGTATTTTTCGTCTTTCTGTTCTAACGATCGACGGGGCATTAAAGCGAATTGCAAACTTCAACACAAAAATGTCATTTACGATTGACATCGGGTCAAGTTTCTTGATAGGCGAAATGTTCCATCTTTTACGACTTCAGTATCATTGTGTATCGAAGTCAGTATCAGGTAATTTTTTACGTTTTCGATGTTTATCGGTATGAGCAATATCGACTTGTTATTGCGAGTTTTAGTTGCCATATGTTTCGATGATTGGGTAGTACCGAGTACTTTTTGGTAGCTTGGCAGGAATATGCATCGGTTATCCCCTGTTGGAAGCTTGTAAGCCATGTTGATATTGAGATACCGTTCCCGATCCAAATTCGAGTTATTGTATGAGCCTCAATTTGGGCATCGGTTCAATTTTGGCATAGCTGCGATATCAAAATCATGTTGTAAAAATACTGCATCATATGAATTCAGTTGATGGAATTATCTACTTCCTCTTCGGTCTCTCTTATTCCTCCACTCTCCCTCCTCTGCCAGTTATTGTATATTATTCAACGCTAACGCTCCCATACCGTCAAAATTAACGGCAAATCTCGTGTTAAGTAGCAAAATTTAGTTTTTCGTATTTCACCGATCATGAATACGTAACCGAGAATCTGAACCCGTGAATTATCATCTATCTAATTCCTCCATTGAGTAAATAAATGGTTACACGCACAAGCAAAAATTCACGGTCATAAAATTCTCGTATTAGTTAGTGTAAGGTGCGAATATAGTTTCTCTACCAGCAAACGGCGATATGTGCGCAAGTTGGCGTACTTCGGTGCGGGTTGGTAGCGAGCAGCTCGCACACACTCGCGCATGCGCTCTATTATTAGGCGCTTCTGAGGTGAGGGACATTGGGACACGAGCTGGGGTGTCTTCACTTGTAGGGGGAGGCGGGGTGAGACCGTCTGAACCCCCCGTGTTCCCGCAACTGCTGAGCGGCTCAAGGTGTGATCTTAGTGCAACTTGTAGCTCGTGTTTTGCCGTTTCTCTCTTGTAAAGACTTCAATGAAATCGAGTGCAAGTGGTAGTTGATAGCGATTTTCCCTCAGGAAAACTTGTACCTTGTGTGTTGTTTCCGTAATTGAATTCAATGTAATGAAGTACAAAAAAATTATTTTTAAAGATTCTCATAAAGGGTTTTTTATGTTCAACCCTTGAATAGAGAAAGCGTGTAGGAGTGTAGGAGACGCATTCCAAATTTCTCAAGTGTGCATGTTGATAAAGAAGGAGCACGGAAAATTTGTAAAGTTTGAAAGTATACTTGAAATGGCCAAAACTTGGTATATTATACCTCGCCGCATTGCGTTATCCTCGCATCACACCCGCGTCACATCAGCGGTGCATGTGGTTCTTGAAAATTTTAACAAGTTTCGTGGAATGCGACACCGTTGGGTGTGTCATTTCACCTCCTAGAAAATGACGTTGCAGCAGAAAACATGTCGAGTTTTCCTACTTTTAAAAACTGCATTCAATATTTGTCCAGTTGGTCTGAAAGCGCAAATTTTGCCTTAATAATAAAATCGTCGTCACGCAATTATGCTCTACGATACGAGGCTTATTCGGTTCGGTTGTGAAGTCCCAGGGAGATTTTTTTGCAGAGCTGCCTGTGTTGCTGTTGCACTCGCCGCATCAGTTGTTACCACATCTACAGCTGCCAGTGTTACTACCTGTACAGCTGGTG
>VOMN01112944.1:0-23596 GCA_014899125.1 Orchestia grillus | reverse complement strand
ATTCATATATGTTGATGCTTTAGTTACATTAGGTTAGGTCAGATGATCGCATGTACCATAAGTGTTACAAAGACATCAAAGGGGTAATAATAATTATAACTAGTGAAAAAAAAAAGCCTACAATTCTTTGCTTGCATAGTAGATAAAAATAAATAGACAAAGCATGTTAAAAAATATTTTAATTGGACTTCGGGAGTCAGACTTGGACAAAAAAAACAGACTCTTTGCTTTCTTTAGAGTCTGACTCTGACACCTGCCAAAACCTCCAACTTTCTTCAATTTTGACTCTGCAACCCAGGCTAGCAATGCAGTGAATGGTGTTGTCATTTTCTCCAAGCATAATCATTATTATTGATGTTGCACAAGCATGCATTAAGATCCATATTGGATCGAGATGTTGAAGATTCATTCCTTTTATAGCATTGAGATATTTTCCAGTCAAACTGGTCCTGAACACATTTCAGTTGAACAATAATTTGAACACAGAGTCAATCAAAGATGGCAGCTTCATGTTAAAAGTCATAATTAAATAAAAGTTGAGACCAGGACTGGGAGCCCAAGTTTTATCCCTCTGTGGTACACTTTTGCTTCATTTTATTTTCATGGATGGCTAGGAATTTGCAAATTTTTCATAATGCAAGATCACACAGAATTTAAAATACAAAAGTCTAATGGAAATTATTCATAAGTATAGTTCAGAAGATACAAGCATGTGCATTAGTAAATGTCATCTAGAGCACACATCATGATGTTATTGGAATAATATGAAATCATCTTCACAATCTTACATCTTCTACATCTATGCAATAGAATAATTCGTACATCCATCTTTTTGTGATCTCTTACGTATGGTATCTAATAATTATTTATCTCATCTTTGCAGAGCACCCAACTTATTGTACAGCATAGACGTTAAACTCATTGGATGAAACTTTATTTTTCAAGGGTGGAAGCCTAATTTTAAAAAATTTGAAATACCCTACATTTATTGTTAATACCATTATTTATACACATGAATACCATTGGCTGACCATTTATAGAAAGCCAATGAATATTCTAAATAGTAAAGAAGCAGCATCAGCAAAAAAATTAGAATATACACTGACAAAAATTTGGAATAGGTACATCACTAGTCAGTGTAGATGTAGTGGGAGAAAGACATGGAGTGGACCACTTTATGGAAGAAAGAAAAATTGTTCATTCCAAAACCAGTCACTTACAGAGCCATGGTTCCATAGGGTTTTCAAAGTTGGACTACAGCCTTAAAATTAAGTGGGGAAGTCTAATTAAAAGTTCTAATTTTGAATCTTAATTCAGAGATGGGTACCAGAAGTTGAATTACCCAAAATTGCATAATTTTTTAGACATATACCCCTAAGTTCAAAACATGCAATTTTAGATTTAGAACAGACAATCTAAATTTTCTGATATGTAAGATAGTTCAACTTGTTATAAATTGTGCAGAATACAACATTTTCTAATTTAAATTAGAGTTGTAGTATGGCACAATGATTTGCACTATCTAGTTCTTGCAAGATGCTTATTAACAGTGTGCTGCGAGTTCAAAGTTGTACTGTGTGAACTTAGGCTGTTAGAGAAAGAAAGGCGATAATTTATTCCTAGAATATGTGACATACGTGACACAAAATATGGTCAAAAAATTAGCAATAACTAAACAAGAATTCAGTGGCAAAAGAAAACTGCAAATGATAGTAACACTTTAAACTATGATTTTTAATTTGATAGCTGATCACCCTTGTCCACTGCGATGTGATGAAAAATCTACAAAGCTTAAATTACTGTACAAATTTGCTGAAATATTTTGCCATACACGTAAAAATTTAAATTCGCATTAAAAGACAAATCATTAGAACAAAAATGGTAGAGAATATGGATATATAAGTTGAGTAAATTTCAAGATTAGATTTGATAAAATGGATGAGAATACATTAGGAAAATTAGTGAGGGTGACTAATGGAATGAGTAAGTGGGATGCTATGAGCTAATCAATTATGCATACATTTAACTACCAGACTGTGAAAAGTATGAGAATTCAAGGAGAAAATGTCACAAAAGGGTACAAAATGACTACTGAATAAGGTGAAGGCTTGAACTAGGACATCAGTTAGAAGCCTGGAACAAATAAAAGGTTCAAGATATTCTATTGGAGAAGTGGGGATGGAAACAAAAACTATGCTTGTGTTTTGTAAGCAAAAAAAATCAGAAACCTAAAATTTTCTATAAAATGCTACAGAAATGAACTGTTATTTAAAGCTAGATTAAAGTGCTAGGACGTGAATGCCCAAACCTAAATGTAGAATGAAAATGGAAGCAAGAAATGCCCGGATTGTGACTCAAATGAAAATGAGAATGTTGACCATGTAATGCTAGAGTGCAATAGATGTAAAATAAAAGGATGAAACTATTTGAAATGCAAAAGACAAAATGTAAACAAGAGCTAAAGTGAGTAAGTAATTTTAGGCTTGGAGGAACAAGAAGGAAAGAAGGCTTGGAAGGTCTAACCTCAAGGCCACCATCCCAATTCAGAACAAGTTTTTTCCCTATGGAATGGATCTATTTCACCTTTGGCACATTTACTTCGAAAATAAATTTTTACAACTCAGAAAAAAGGTCTAATGATACTAAATGAAGTCTGAACAATAAATAGCAGGTCCTATGCAGTACACTGACTTCAACAAAATATTAACCAGGCTTTTCCTAAATAAATTTTGCAATGTAAAACAAGTTTCATCTATAGGACTAAAATGATGGCTATACAATCAAACGGTTTTTCTAAGCAACAAGTTAAGTTAAAGTAAATATTAATCCAAATTGAAGCTGCTCAAAATAAATCGCGTTATTGGGGCAAAATATTTCCCCACATCATTTTTCTTGAAAAACTTTTCAAGAAGAACACTGTTATCAACTGTAGGTCTAAAAACTATTTAAAGCTCAATGAAAAATTGAACAGTCAATCCCAGTCATACTTACACAATTACATTGCACCCCTTATGCCCTACAGATGAGCATACAGAAAATATAATAGGATACTCCACATATATTACACAAATAGAACCATAGTAATAACTGTTATTATGTTAATAACATAAAGCAAACTTATTTTTTATGTATACATAACTAATGACTTGGAGAGTCACAATAAATGTATGAATGACTGAAAAAGTTGGCTTACTCTAACAATGGTGAACGCATTTCCCAGAAATTAAGCATTGTGTTTACACAGCGTCTAAAACTCAAGCAATATAAATTCGTACACTCAATCTAATAAATACCTGAGAAAAATTCGTACTTACTTACGGTGTTAACTAGATGCTTGGTAAAACGACCATTAACTAGACGCTGAGCCCAAGCTTCGGTGTCTCAAAACGCAGCAGCTCACGTGCACACTCACGCAAGATACTCGTTTGGCAGAAGACCAACGACTGCGAAAACGTGGATTACACTTTTACCCGCGTGTCTGCATTTTAAGGTCCTCCGGCCAAGATGTCGAACCTTTATTAATTCCAACACGTTTTACCGTTGGGTTTTTAATGCCTTACAACTACTGGCGTGGTGAGGGATGTGAGGAATGTGTGGTTTAAACTTCCTTTTCCAAGGGAAGTACTCCCTGCTAACGTGAAAATGCCTTTGACTGAGCCGAGATTTGAACCAGGGTCCTCTCGGTTCGACGTCCTATGATTGTTATAAAAAGAAAATTAAAGTTAAAAAAATAACAAAGACCTTATTTATTATTAAAAAGCATTTAATCTCTTGTTGTAATCGATTAAAATGTAAGTATTTTGTACGTTAAACTGTTTTTTTTCTTGAGGGGGCAAGGACAGTGTACCATATTTCTCTCAAAAAAAAATTCTCGATCTCAAGCTGCATTTTAATATAAGAATCGCAGAATCCCTCATTCAAGCTCATAACCTTTTTACTTACCAGAGCGATATCGTTGGTTTGAATCAAATCACTTCTTAATAGGGGGTCAGAGAGAACGTGAGAAAAGGTTTAGCTGTGTATTTTTAATGCGGTAGCGTATGTTTTCGTGATTCTGGCACCCTTAATACGTAGGATTTTGAATAGAGTGAAACTAGAGTTTATTTACTTAATTCAAAATTTGGGAGTTACTTTTAATGTTAATTTGGAATGTTGAAGGTATATTTATTCTGCAGCTACCAGGTTAAACTTTAAATCTTTGTGTTTTGAAAACCAAGGAGTTTTGATGTATTTGGTATTCGTAAAAAGGCCTTCGTTTTGGCGTGTCCTCATTTACTGTAAAAGTTTGTAGCTCTAGTCTTTTAACACCCTGTATATACGGCATCATTCGAGCTGCGGGATTATTACTGCAGAAATCAACGTTGACTGTGGCAGGTGCGTCAGGTAGGGTGACATTCTGGCATTTGTACGATTTAGTTAGCCAGCTCCAGCTTTGTCCACAAGCTCATCAATTTGTGCTTTTATATATTTTCATTGTGGTCATTTATTACGTTAGCTTATATTGTTTTTCTTACTGAAGAGCTGGGTTACCGGGTGCCCCAGTCCAGATCACTCTGAACAAGCTCCTCCTTATAAGGAAATACACGAAGCTACGTAAGTATTGAACGACATCACCCGTCAAAGCAATGAATACCGAAAATCTGCTATAACCAAACCGGAGCACCTCAGGGGTCGGTCCTTCACACGATCATTTAAAGTTTGAAGACAGCGTCAGAAGACCCAAAATATGGGAAAGAAACCCATATTTAGGCGTCTCCCGAGACTGTCTTCAGACTTTGACTAACCGTGTGAAGGGCCTTTTACAGCCGAATCTTTTAAGTTTCAACAAAACGAGGACAACTAGACCTACAAATCCCGAACAATTGAATCTAACGTCGCCTGAACACCAAGATGACCCGTTGGGTGATAACAGAACTCATGTCCTCCGAAAGCAACGATTCAGTTTTTTTTTTTCAAAAATACTGAAGCTTCATTAGTTATTGCGACCTTAAGATACATAAATTCTGTGTAATTATTTATGGGTTTCTTACGTAAATCTATCATTTGCACTGTTTTCATACCCGGTTTGCTCAGTCAATACACTTGACCTATACTCTGGTGCCTCGCCAAAAATTACAAGACATTTAAAATGCACCATCTTGTACGGAAATTGCACCGGAATAAAGTTCCTCATTACGTCCGTCCCTCACAAGCTTGGGTGCTGCGCCAGGATATTTTCTGAAGCGGCAAGAGCTCACCAGCGCTTGTCCAAAAAAGCTCGGAGCAACTATGTCAGACAAGGACTTCTACTAAAGGCATATTTCAGGAGGTACAGTTGAGCGCCTTACTTCACGAATAGTACGCGTAAGTTACAGTAAATTCAGGAACAGGGTACGATATGAGTAGTTGGCGAATTCATGATCCGAGGCACAAACTCATGATTAACCATATATAACCTTAAAAAAAAAGTCTTCCTGGATTACAGCACCCTGCTGTAGAGAGTGCAAAAGGACAAAATGAAAGCCCCTCATTGAAAACTCATTTTTTATTCACACGTGGAATTTCACTAAAGAAAAGAGAATAAGCTTTCTAAAAAATTGGGTATACCTCTCAAAAAAACTTGTTAAAATACAATGTAAAAGAAAACTGTAAACTCTATACAAATCAAAACATGAACACAAGCAGTGAAAAGTACTATAAACATGTATAGAAACTTTCATAAAATTCAAATACTAAGAATCCAATACAAGTTGCAAATAAAGGACGGAAAAGTATACGAGATTGGTAAAATTTAATACATTTCAATACCGCGAGCATTTCACCTGATTACTTTCCTTGGAGTAATCCTTCCCTTCCAAACACAGAATTCAGCCTTCGCAGAATTCAGCGAAACACGTAAGGGTACCGAAAACCTCATTTGAAGCTACAGTACAAATTCAAAATCCAACCAAAGTACGGAGCAATGAAGCGTCCACGGCAGTTCTGGATTTATGTTTCGTGTGGGAAAGTCATGTAGCGCCGACAGTAAAATGCCGGAAAATCTTCCACGGCATTTACTCAGGGCACAGAGACTGCAGCAAGTCGATGCAGAACACCAGCAGTCAAGTTTTCGGCGCGCAACTCGCAATGGGGCGGAACACTCGCACTCTACATCCAAATGATAACTAGAATAGTTAATAAAATATACGAGTGTGGCAAGATCAGTGTCACTCCATTTACCTCAAAGATTCGATGTTCAAGAGCCTTTGGTATCCCTGCACTGTGATGGCACACGCACAAACACGGAAGCTGTAAGAGACTTGCTTTGCTCGACACAGCTTGCAGACTCGAATGAACTTCTAGTAGTCAAATGTGAATTGATCACGCACATTCTGCTCCTAGGATGCAGTTATTAACAGGTTTGAGTTGTAAGCTCAAGATAGTTATAACTTTGTTGATCTGGTGAGCATATCTACCGGCATACAAATAGTTTCTTCCAGTGCATGTTGGGAATACTTTATTATACACGAAATTTTAACATGATCAAATCTACTGTTCCGAAATGTTATCCACCTTACAAAACACATGTTTGCTTTAATGACACTCGTACAATGTAAAAATTATCGAAGAACACTCTAAAGTGAGGAACAAGATCAGATCTACTCAATACTCAGCAGAGCACGCCTCTGGGTAGTAGCTGCAAAGCCTACTGAAGAGGCAAATGGGAATACTTGTGTGGCACAAACTGTAATTCATGTTCACGCTCAGGTCGTTGGCGACCCTCAATGTCGTCTCAAGTCGCACTATCGGTGCTCTGTTCTTTATGAGGTCGTTTCACCCCTCAACCGCGAGTTTACTCGAAGTGAAAGCGTTTACAATGGCAGTCAGTTTCAAAGCCTTCAAATGAGTGAGGCTTAATTAACTAAGAAAGAGACATTCATTACCTCAGAACGAACGAGGCCTTTAATTAACTCGTTTTTTTATACTTAGCGTCTATCCATTTACGACAAAACCGTTGTGTGGTCACGGCATTTCAAATTTTTATTGGTCATACTTCTTTCCGCTTCACGATACAAGTTCAAGCGCATACATAAAGCAATTTAACGTATGCGACAGAAAGGCATCACGTAAGGGCGAGAAAGATAAAAAAAAAGAGTAATTAAAAAATATAAACGCAGTCTTGAGTATCGTCCGTAGATTGCAACGACAGGTGAAAATTATCCCTTGAAAATAATACGACAATGTACAAGTGGTCGCCATAACCTGTGCCTTTAAACCTCCAAAACCTCATTACGTACGCTGATCCAGACACAGCTGGTATTCTGGAGAAAAAGTATTTAACGTTTCTCTTTCACTGGAAGACGAAAAATTTCGTTCTTTTGATTCGCAATTTTTAAATTTTTTAACAAAAAATAAAAGAAAATAAGCGGTGAGCAAAGAGCGACAACGTGTTAGCCCGCAGAGGCCGTGCAATAACAACTATTAGGACAGCCGAGGTTCAGGACAGCCGAGGTTTAAGACTGCCGTCGTCATTGTGTGCATTCCAGACATTAATTCTCAACAAAAAGAAAAATTCACTCAAAAGCAAAGTTCAAAGCACCAACACACGGTAATCTAGAAAAATAGAGTTCTATATAATCAGTGGTAAAACGCGCCAAGTCTAAGACAGCCATCGCTACTAGCACCAACACCACAATAACATCGGTCATCACGAAGACTTCCCTGCTACGAACTCAGACTTCACCTCACGTGAGTGGCATCGGCTGGACGCGATGCGGCAGGAAAAATTCTCGCAGCGAACCACAGGCTTCCAGACCTCAGTTCACTATATTTAGACACCGCGTATTCTAGATATCACTATCGCAACGGTGGTGTGTCAAAAGAAGCACTGAGGTTAGAAGTCTGCTAACGCAAAGCTGTTTCCTGTCGACACCACACAGTCGGTGTTCGTTCATTCGTGCAGTGACATGCGGAGCGAAAGTTGGGAACTCAAAGCTTCCATTGCACTCGTACAAAAACTGTCTGGTGTAAAGGGAAATACATTCAGGCATCGTAAAAATATGTTGGGGCATTACGTTAGGATTTCTTTTAGTACCAATCTTTGTCAAGAAAGCGAATCGCAGTTCAAGTAATTTTCATTGTAGATTTTTTCGTTCATACGAACTGACGAGAGCAGACGCTTCCTCTCCTAGGGAGAAACCTGGAGTGCAGGCAAAGATAGCATACAGAAAGACGATTATCATCTGAAGTACCCCAAAATTTGATATGAATCGCCAGGAAAATGCAAATATAACAGGATTTAGAACGCCAAATGCGAAATGAATCGAGTAGGGAAAACAGAAAAACATCGAACACACCAGCATTTGTAAGTAGCATACGAAAAATAGCCCATGCACCACATTCACCTGCGCTCACGTACTGCTGCATTAACAACACTCGCGCCTATCAGACGCATAACTCAATAGAGAAGCAATTAAAAAAATCAGCCAAGAACACCTAGAAAAAGCGTGCTGGCACGCGACAGCGCCACTTACAGTGCTCAGAAAAAGGTGATGAGGACTAGGTACCTTTACTTCGCTGCCGGGCTGCTCGCCGCGACTGCTGCAACGAACAGCTGAGCAGGTGACCGGAGCTCACTCTTCTCAGAACCTGGTCCGCGAGTTTGCCGTACGGGAAGTGCATGCATGAAATGTACGAAATAGAGTATATGCAAAGAAAGGTATGCGTAAAATGTACACTTGGAATGCCCACATAACACGCACAAAAAATTGAAAGCACGCATGAAACACATACAATACATAAAGTGCGCATATAAAATTTGGGTGTATTGTATACGAAATGCACACAAAATATGTATGTACACTGTACATGAAATGCACGAATGAACCACACTTGAAATGTGATCTACAGGCCGGACAAACTCGCGTAGACGATGCGTGGCTTTATAAATCCAGGAAAGACACAAGCTTCTGCCACAGTGTGCCACGATAACCCTACATATAATCCAACACCTGTGCACGCACCAGCACGATAAAAGTGTTGCCTATGCTGTACCTGCGATATTTTCATTAGGAATTAACATCAAGGAAAGCATTGTGTGCAGGGATTCTTCCCCGTTAAATTAAATGCATCATTTTTGCTAGATCGCAGTGCCATTCATTTAGACGCAAAAAAGTCCGTGCCATGACGGCTAGTACGGACAACGACTTGAGTTCCTAAATTAGCAGGTGCCGAGTGCGTCAAGGAGCTGTGATGGATCCCGTGCACAATGAGTCACTTAGCCTGCTACTTCGAGCGTCTCGACTTGAAAAGGTGAGCCCTACACCTTGGCTATGTAAAATGTCTGCTGAAGGCAGAAAAATAAAGCAGATGGCGAGGCAGGTAACGGTTTGCGTGCCTAAATTCACGTATCTTAACAACCTGGGACCAGCGTACACTTATTTTGGTCCCCAGGGAATAGAACTGCAACCTTCAGAGCCATGCAGAACACAAATAACGTCTAAGAATGCAACATCTCTTATTCTGTAAGTGAAAAAAGTGGCCTAAGCTAAAGAAAATTCGCCTAAGGTTATTTCATGGTTAGAAGCAACTAATTAGTGTATATTAATCAAAATTAGAATATAGGTACTATGGCGGTAGGTAGACGAGTTCATCATTACTCCTGACATTTCTAACAAAATATGCTTCACATTTTGCGATTAATAACCTGCGTAATTTGAGCACAAGATCAGAGCACGCAGAACTCTGCACCGGGTCTAATTTTCTCGCCGCCCTGTCGATAATCAACAGTCCAGTAGCGGTATCTGCGCTTACGCGGCTGAAATTAACAATAATTCTAGACGCCAAGGCAGAGGAGTTAGACTGGGGTAGTAGAGAAGTCTCCCAACAGCACCAAGTTGCTAGCTAGCGTTGCTGTACATGAGACAGTCTAGGCAAGAACTACACGCTAGCTGTCTGTGCAGGACTAAATGTACAAAAGTGAAACTTCCCAACAGTTTAAGTATAGCAGACGTTAAGACTTGTCTGGAGCTTGCCCTGCATCAACAGGGTTCCCAGGACGAGATGCAGCAGCCTCTTTGCCGCCCAGGTACTCGTACCGCACCAACCGACAGCCCTGTTCAGGAATAACATATTTAATGAGTGGACAAAACAAGCAGACGTGAACACGCATCGCAAGGATGCGGCCAACAATAGCAGGGAAATATGGTGAAGCATCTCTCTACCCTTTTCCATCACACATTATGATTGATTAACATCCATAGCTACATAAGGGCTAAATTTCGAAAAGTCAGATCCTGTCTCACATCGCACTATGGCATTCCGACACAAGTGATCTCTGGGACGCGTCATCAGTGCCATCAACTCTGACAACTGGAAAAGATTGAGGTTAATGTAATCCAACACAGGTTAAGATTACAACAATAGCCAACAATAAAAATTAATAAAACTTTTTTACCCAGAAGAAACAACGCTGGCCACAAAATTAAGATTCTCATTTACCATGTTGAGTCAATGTTTGGAACCAATTCGATCACTATGTGATGCACGATTTGGAAAGCTCATGTTACCCAACGAGTGGCTTGCTACAACAACCCAGGTTGTTTTTTGCTAACCACCTTTGAAATCCCCATCCACTACAAAATTAATGCACGCCGCACCATAGATTGTTTCTGCAATGCATTTTGATTGGTGTGAAAATACATTGGATATATCATAGAAACAGTACAGGGCGCGTAAGGTATCTGAGGACACTTACATTTTTGTAATTTAAACTAATCGGAAAATAATTAATGTTTTTTATTTCAGAAGATCCCTGGCAGATACTGCTATAATGAATGACGTGAAAAGACGCGCCGTAATAGAAAAAAAATGTCTATAAAAGTGAAATACAGCAATTTAGAAATTGGAAAATTTCTAAAAGATGCTGGATCTTTTGTTCGCAAAATTAGAAAGGAGCTAAATGAAAACAATGGAGATGAATTGGCCACATTCAACAGAAAACAGTTATCTACACTCAGACTCACTCAGAACACCCGAGTTTGTCAGAAGAGTACATGGCACGATCGACAAAAATGCTGGGAAGTCAATGTGACATCTAGCCAAAGATCTTCAAGTGTCTGAAGGAACAATAAGGAATGTTGTTCATCAAGACCTCAAATACAAATCATACATTCTTAATTGAAGTCAGTTTGCGTCAACGAAAAATCAAAAAAATAATTTAACGTGAGCTATTTTTTCAAACTCCGCGCGTTGTCCTCGGATACTGTACGCACTCTGTATTTACACAATGTCATTAGACCAACAAATAAAAAATGATGAAATTTGTTTGATTTTCATTGTAAGTTTTCATGGAAGAAAATTAGCATAGTGTTATGGGAGAAATAATATAGATGAAGGAAGAGATACGAGTACATCTATAATCTCCATTAAGTTATCAACATCACAGTTACACAAAACATTTACAGAACGAAAGTATCCTAGACACAATACTGTAAAAACTTAATAAATCAACATTAATTTTCCATGGAGGTAAGAATATACAAGCACTATTCCACAAAGCTTAAAAACGGGGACTTAAAAAGCACAGAGTGCAACCACAGTGACGAGAATTTTCAGGATGATCCATTAGAGGGTTAAATTTCACAATTTGAGATTACACAATATACAATGAAAATGTTCAAATTTTCAAGTACGGCATTTCACAGCTCCACAACAGCGGCACGGATGACACAAGGGTGAAAGTACAGAGATCTTATCTTATTGAGAGCCATATGTACCTTTGTCACTTGTAATGTCCGTGGGGAGGCTCACCATACTGTAGGTGCTATTAGTGCAATAATAGTTACTTTTGCTGATATCAAATAAAAGAAAAACTTGCCCAAAATATGTGTGCTAATAAAGGTTAGCCTAACTGCAAGTGACATGGGATAAGAAATGCAATGCAAGAACTTATGCAGCCACAAAAAAACCCAAGCAATGTGAGGAATGTTATTCATTTCCAAAGAAAATGTCAAAGAACTGAACAACAATACATATTTTGACCTACAATTTGCTGTTTTTAAGTACATGTGAGCCTCTTACCTAAAGACTAAAGACATTGTAAGCTAAGGAATATTAAATGTTATCAGCAAAATCAGTTGGTCTGAATAATCCACTTACCGGGATGTGCAAAATAGCCACATACAGAACATTCAAGTTGATGGATAATCTCTCCATCCACTTAGTCAATTTGTGGGTCAATGAGACGTTCAACTGTACAAATGAGAAGGAAGTCTGACCTGAGTGATCTGCGCTATTTCGTTGGTGACGTGGCAGGCGAACAGCAGCATATTTTGGGGCTTGACCTTGATGGCAAACCTCATGAAGACTGCTGAGTACAAGCACAGGGCTGCAAAACAGAACAAGCTGAAACAACTGAGCAGATAAAAAGGAAGTCCTAGTACTTCACAGTGACATCATTACCTCTAAAAGTGAAAGCTTCAAGTTTAATCTAGCCAAGCCTGAATTAGAGAAAACCAAAGTATAAACATATCTTTAATGTGGCCCATGTAAGTGGCTACCACAAAATACTCATCACAAAGCTTAACAGGCATGTTCATTTTTGATATGCAACCTTAACCCTGGATGGATGAGAGAGAGAAAATCAATACACTTGAAGAACAAGGACATACTGAAATAGATGCACTCTCACAGGCAACACAAGTGATGCATTAGGCATTTAAACTACAGTAAATAAGAGAAAAAAACATAGCTAGGTATATGTACATACTTTTCAATTACAAATTATTCACATGTACAATAGCAGGAACTGTATGAACATATTGTTGGGGGATAGAATCACAGTCTGAACTTCCGAAATCCGAAACTTTGTCATTCACCAATGCCTTTAATCTAGAATAAATTTTGTCCACAGGGCTGCTGTGAGTTATAGATTTATTTCAAATTCTGATGCAAGCTGACTAAGTCAATGCAGGGCATTTTAGGGTGTTTATCTATGAACTACTTGTGGTCTGGAACTTTCTGTGGTCTGGTAAACCTTAGGTTTGGTAGTTGCTAGATTTGCAGTTCAACCTGTTAAGACTTCACACAAGAAAAATAAATTTTTATGAACTAATTACTACACTTGCAGGGCTATACTTAATCATGTCAAACTTGCTCTGCTCACAAATTGTCAGAACAATGCAGCAATCAGACAGTGTGAGGCACTAAAAATTACTACAGTGTGTGCTGTAATTTTTGAATTTTCAGCCAATGCAGATTGCTAAAAATTTCTACCATAGATTCCTGGTAGTGTTATAAATGAAATATCCAAATTTTTAAAATTTTAACATGGAAGCAACCAATAGTAATACACGTATGTGCCATTTCAGAGAGCAAAATTTTATAACACAGTGCAAATTATCATTTGATATTTGGTTTCATAGCCTTTGTTGGCAACTATAGCTTGTTCCACTGCTCATAGTTGCTCCAGAATAATTTCAAATGGACATCAGCACTTTTATTACAGCTCTTTAGCAATAACTTGGTTATAAGGCATCAGCTTTTGAATTAGTAACATTTTCAGTATGGGTAAAAACAAAGATATTAACCAAGATTCCCAGTTATTAGTTACAGAGGATCTTAAAAAAGGCTTTAAGTATAAGAAGCTACCTGGCAAAGTATACATTCCCATAAGTTCAGTAGAAATTTGTACAATACAGAAGAGGAAGTCATGAGAGACAACTATGTATGCCTCAAGCAGGTCATGCTCTCAAAACAACAGAGCCCTCTGCTCAACACCAAGCACTGTGATCCAGAAGCTGAAGTCAACTGGTGAAAACTTGAAGAAGGAACTAAAGCTATCAGAGTACACAATCTCAGTCAGCAGGACACTTGAATGTAAGGGTCTTCATTCTTGCTGCCCAAGGAAGACTCCATTTTTTCACAAGTGTCACATTCTAGGACTGGCTCAGGTATACCAATGAGCATTTGGGCACAAGCCAGAATTGTTTGGACAAAATAACANAACAGCAAGAAATAATCAGCAATATTGCATTAACGCTTGGCTTCTGTTAGTTCTCCAAAACAGAAATCTGGATGAACCTCCCAATAGGAGTAGGACCCTAAACATAGAGCAAATGCAACAAAGGCATGGTTTGAAAGAAAAAGAATACTTAAGTGTTTTAGAATGGTCAATGCAATCCCCTGATATAAATCCCTTTGAAAATTTATGGAGAAAACTGAAACTGAAAATTCAAAAATAGAATCCAAGAATATTAATGAACTGTAGGAAATTTGTATAAACACTGGTGGAATAAAATATAACACAAAAGCTGTGAATGATTGAGAAAATATTGTATCTGATTTGAAGCAGTAGTTTCCAACAAAGGCTATACAACCAATATTGAATGATTATTTCACAGTGTGTTGTAAACTGTTGCTCTCAAAAATATTGCACATGTTACTATTGAAAATTATGGAGTGCTGCATGATCAATTACTCTGACACTCCATAAACCAAATACTGTAGAATTTTGTACAATGTTTGGAAACTAAAACTATAAAAACTACAATTTACCCAATCATGCTGTATAATTTCATTCCTCACCATACACGCTCTTCAAATCTTCAAAATGGGTGCATGCTTAAGTTTTCATGGCCTCATAACTATTTCCACTTCCAAATTAGATTAGATAGTTTAAAGCTCCCTATGAAATGTGATCCAAAGAGAGCTAAGAGAAGAGACCATTTAGTAGGGACTATAGATAATGGAAAAATTTATGCACAAGGTGCATTCCCATGCAAGATCCCCTGCACATAGAAACAAGTTCTGAATGAAGAGGAAGAACAGGCAAAAAAGAGATAGCAAAGAAGGTGTAAAAATAAGAAGAAGCAAGGTCCAGATGGTCTATGTATAGCTGAGGTAACTTAACAGCACTTCCCTAGGAGTTAGCCACTACCATTGAAGAAATCAAAATGGTAGTAAAAATGAAGAGAAATTTAGAGACTACCATATCAGCTCTGCTATTGTGAAGGAATAACATTGGGAAGTTTAATGACAACACCAATTCTTATCCACATTAATTTTTAAAATTAGAATGTGCAAGTCTTAAAAATTACAGAAGCTATCACAGTTATTATAATCACAATTTTTTCTAATCTCATCAGAAAACTTTTTTACTATATTATCAAACATACATATAAGAATATGTATACAATGCAGCTGCTATAGCCTGAAGTACAAAAGTAATTAATCTACATTGGCTTCACCATGATTTGAACAACTCTCAACTGGAACACTTTACATTGGGCAAACAAATTTTATCATCCAATCCAAATAAAGTCTGGTTGCAAATGATGTCAGCCCACCACTTAGTCTGATGCCAGCCAGTCTTACTTGCACTTCCCAAAATACGAAGAGCCCAAAAGAATAAATTAAGTTCAAATCCTTAGGTGTCATTGTATTTTGAATTCAGTAATAATGGCTACAAAAAACAAAAAGCATCATACTTCTACACATTTCTCATCCTTGTTTGTGCATTAGATACAGCCTAAATAAAAGATACCTGATTTCACAGATATCTAGGTACTACCAAAAAATTTAATTGTTCTCTCAAAATGTATTATACATAGTGACCCCTGAAATAATAGAGAAAATGCAAGAAATAACTACAATCTGCCAACATTTGCATAATATGTGGCAGCAAATACTGTAACAGTATGTTGGTTACAAACCTAGGGTCATTTTGCCACTGATGATTTCGGGGGGTTTGTTGCTGATGTCAGAAATGGCAGCAATAGGGATGCCCCAATTGGCAACAGGACCCCAGAAGTGAGTGCTGCACAGCAATGATTTAAATGCAAAAGATTAAGAAATAAATCCCACATCAACCTCAACTTATAAACATTCTCCCACTTATGAAAAACTTGCTATATGAATAAAATTTCATCAGAAAATTTATTTACAATTGCATATTGATTTCAGCAAATTTAAATACAAACTGGCTTGATTTGTGAATACAAACAAATTTTCTGACATAATTATTATAAGTCGATCCATTTACAGCTCCCTAGCCACATCAAAGGCATTCTCAAGGGACCATTAAGCATGGACCGTGGGGAACATGGAATCTATGCACAGATTTGATCACTCACAAGTTTATCTGTACATAGAAACAGCAAGTTAAGGAGGAAAAGAGAGTAAAGATAAAGAACAATTAGCAGAGAAAGCATGAAAATGAAAAGAAGCAAATTGATGCAAAAGATAGAACTCCTGAAAGCCTGGCTAGAGCTGAGGTAACCTTACAGCATCCCTCTGAGGATGCAAGTCCCCATAGTACACAACAGACAAACCTAACTAACCTGACCCTATCACCTGTGGTCTATCTTATGCCCCTTGAAGGGATTTCCTAATAAATTTGTGGATGGTTATTTGGAAGTTAAGGTTACACTGGACCAAGCATATTGAATACCTGATGCATTATAAATTCAGACATGGGATAGTCACCAGAGGTTAATTAACTACATACCATACTAAGAAGATGCAATAATTTCAATGACAGATAATTGAATAACTTCTCTATACATTTCACAATACTTAGAAAATGGGAATTTATTTCATTATGTAGCCAAGTATACACAAGCAAAATTTCAAATCCAATCCATACAAATTCATAGTGCAGAAATGCATAGGTACCTCATCAGATACTGACGAAATTCCTTCGATTTGAGATGTTGTAATCCATTTTTGACAAGGCTGGTCATGTTCTTTTCAAGTTACCAAGTACTCAGAAATAATTTATTTTGATGAAAAATATTAATTGCTTATGCAACTGAAAGAGAAAGTAAATATTGACACAATTTAGTGACTTAAAAACTGCATTTAGCATGCCATCTCTTAGAATTAAGATACGAGACACCTATATTCAGAATAAATTGGGAAATTATAAGATTAAAAATTTGCAAGTATCTATAAGAAGAAATATTAAATTACCAAGCAATATATGGGCTAAGCATATGAGAACCAGTTACATCTAGTAATCCAGATTGTGTTCCTATCATGAACTTAAGTGTCACTGCCTACTGCAACAAAGTGCTTAGTCTCCCTGATATAAGTAACTTAATATTTGTAGCAAAATGCAACTGTTCCACCATACCTGGATTCTCAACACTTTGTTGTGGCCCATATGACATACCTAGTACCTGTAGCATACCTACCATACCTAGCATCTATAACATACCTACCATACCTAGCATTTGTAGCATACCTACCATACCTAGCATTTGTAGCATACCTACCATACCTAGCATCTGTAGCATACCTACCATACCTAGCATCTGTAGCATATCTAATAACTGGAACATACCTAGTATTGTAAGCATACTTAGTACCTATAGCATATCAATCTCATTAGCATAATCAGTATCTTTAGCATTGTTACAGGATGACAACTTCAAGTCATCATCCTGCACAGAGCATTCTGTTCATTGTACAGCCTTCATTCACATATTATTGGATATGATTTTTTACCCAAGTTCCAGAAATATGATCTCAAAATTTTAATAAAATGGAAACATGGTTTAAAATGAGTTTACATCGTATAATGCATCTTCTGTTTTTGTGCTTCCTCTCAATTATGTTGAGGTTAGGTTAGGTTAGGTTGGTTAGAATAGATTTGTAGTGATGTATATAATGTATAGTTACTTCTCTATATTCTGTAAATAATAACGTTGAGTGTAATTTTTAAGTGTAAGGCACAAAAGGATATTTCAGAACCTCTATATTATTGAATGGAATTTAAAAAAGTAATTATAAAATCCTGAAAAATATAAACTTTATTCTTATTACTTTTAAAATCTAGTATTCATGCACTTCTCTCCTGAGTGCAGACAAAAATTGGCATGATTACGCAAGCTCTTCATAGTGCTCCAATGCCTTCCGGTAGGCTTAGTCTTTGCTTAACTGCTGGCATCACAAAAATTCTAAACCTATCTGTAAATACCTCTCTTTAAAGGAGAGGAAAAGATTTGACAATGCTTCTTGAAATTTTGCATGGCCTTTATTATGCTCCTTCCTGAGTTGAAATATGCAGTTGATACAAAGATGAGCTGTTCTTTTGTTTGCTTGGCATTTTTAGAGCAATGCTAAAATTGTATGCATTTTCCATTTGAACGTGGCTTTTATGCAAGACTGCATGTCTAGGGCACAAACATTTCCAATAAAACTAATATTATTCACAATTTTATAAAAACTGTTTATTAAAATCTATTCAATAATATAGAAGTAATTAAGGACTTAAACAAGACCAAATTTATCTCAAATTAGCCCAAGCTTTTGGAATGGATTTGCTGTAACCATCATTAGAAACCAATTTCTGAATATTAGAAACTAATTTTTTTCTCAATAAATGTGCCACACATGCATAACAATACAGGTGCCACTGGTACTTTATACAGTACATCATTTGTAGTAATGAAAGAATATGCACACTATAAAAAAAATCCACACCAAATGCTTAGGTCAACTTGAAAAAAATTGTCTTGCTTAAGGGCCTAATCACTTTTTTGAATATATGAAATTTTTCTGTTCTTATGCTTATATCATTCAAGAATCTGTACTGAATCATGTGACAAAGTTTTGTTCAAATCGGACTTGTTGGAACAGGAGTTATGGGGGGTGGAAAGAGAGGGGAGAGGGGTGGGAGACTTTTAGATGATCTAGAAGTGAGACAATTAAGGCACTTAGCTATGTTTTTCTGTTATATTATTGTATAATATGCATATATAAGTGTATTAGAATGTATGCCTTCAGAATGTTCAAGTTGTATTATCTCAGAAGTGTATCAGAATGAATTTCAGAAGTGTATCAGAAGGCATAGGAACTTTTTTATACATAGAGAATTTGTTTTTGTTTTTTGGTAACTAATAAGCATTTGAATCACAATATCCAGGATATTCTTATTTGATATCATTATTCATACTATTCCACGCATTGTAATTTATCTATACGATCAATTACAATCAACCTGGATTGCTTATTTGACAATTTATCTGCTTTTGAAAGTGAATGGTTTCTCCTCGCAATCACTTTTCAAGCCCAAAAAAACTCGGACATGAACAATCAGGAAGGCTGAGGGGTCACAAAAGCGTTAAAATAGCCAAGTTGGGGGTTTTACACAAATTTTTCATTCATTTATATTGCATAACAACATCAAGAAGTATATATATACATGGCTCTCCTGTAAAATTCAGATATTTCAAATTTGAAAGCCCAAAACATCTTCAGTTTTAGTTATACCTAAATGATATATAGCTCATTCGATAGGGAATTTCAATACGCATAGAAACTGTTGGGAAGAATAGTTTTATTGCATTTGAAAAAAATATAGATCTCAGACTGGAAAAACTTAGCAAAATTTCAATTTTTCAGAATTTTTTCTATAACAATTAGAATGATTTAATCAAAAAAGCCCAACAAAGTTCATTTTAAATATTGAGATGAACAAAATAAGACCTTTTGTGTCTCTCTGGGACAAGTATTGTGGGTTTGATACTATTTCAACAATTTTTCACAAATTTTGTTTCTCTCTTGATATCTCATTTTCTTTCAAAAAATAAAATTTATCAGAAGGAAAATGTCTGCCTTTCATCGAGTTATGTACGTTTGCCAAATTTGAAGCAAATCCATCCCATAGGGGAAACCCTAGATCAAAAACAGGATGCTCCCCTTACATCCTTCTACTAAACAAAAATGAAACTTTCAAGACATCCATTATTCTCTTAGTTAAGAGGTAATTAAATATTATTTTAGATCATATACTCAAGAATCACTCCGGGCATAATGTGCATAAATAGCTACCTTGCAAGAAATATTTCTCCATAAATATTTGTTTAAGGCTTAGCTGAGATAAAATTTTGAATCTGGGATACCAAGCAATGTTAGATTTGTTACAGCTTGCCACAATTTTCAATGAATAGAATGAATTAACTATCAATAAAAGGAACTTGAACATTAAAAAAGCAGATATTTCTTATTATCCCTCAATTCTACACCCATCCAGTAATCCTCTACTTGTGACCTCCCAGAGTGACAAAAAATGTGCTTTTGTTACTTTAAATCAAAATGTTGACATTACAATTTTAACACACAAGAAAGTTCAAGACTGCACCAACAAAGATGGATTCTAAAGAGTGAAGACAAAACCAAAAGACAGTTTATTCCATTGCTGAAATTTTGAATTAAAAGAAAACTGTTAAAATGAAGAATAGTACAACTATCAGCCAAGCTTTTGGCAATGATGAGAAAAGAAGATACTCATTTTTTTTCAAATTTATAATTATGGATATTCATGACAATTATTTCTCAGCCTAAGGTTTGGTATGAAAAAAAATTGTTTTCATTATCCTTGATTCTAAATTTTAAAATATGAACTCCTTAAGATGTTCACAATTTCCACTTCTGCAAAGATATCTGGTAAGATTCATAATGATTAAGGAGTGCAAGAAATTACTCTGAAAACAAGCAAAGTCACTCACCTAAAAAAACTAGTCATGGGAAAAGTCATGAAACTAGGATGTTTGAGGCTGAAGAAGTAAAAGGTGGTAAACCAAATTGCACCTATATGTAATTAAAGCAGAGCAAGATAAAAGCCCAAGTGTTCAAAGCAGAAATAAGCCAGATTAAAGAGATTACTTTGGAGATTGATCATTTTTTTAGGAAGGAAAATTTTATTAAGAACAATGAGCAGATTAACATTTACTTCACAGTTTTTGATTTTTAGCAAAAACCTTTTTAGGCAGAAAAATTTAAAATTCAAATTACAAAATGAACATAAGTACAACAATTTTTTTGTCTGGATATGGGACTTAAACATGAATTAACAAATGAAAATAAAATAAGCATCTTGCACAAAAAATATCAATAGAACTTGAATGATAATTTAAATTTACAATATTATTAAAAACGCAGATGAATTCAAGAATCCACAGGTTCAGGTCTATGCAATAATCAACAATTTTGAAATTTTCATCATCAACAGGATGGTCTGAAGTCAGTACATGGTTCCAAATTTTACTATGCACAGGAGTAGTAATTAATTGTTCAGTTCAGTAGGAAACATGGTAAAACACCCTTTTGTTGACTTTAACCTTCAATTGCTTCTTGGTTTTCCCTATATAAGTTGCAGGCAGGGTGTAATTTTAGCCCAAATAATGGTTCCCTAGAATAATGATTTCAAAGATAATGAGTCCATAAACCTGCAAATGTTTCACTTAGCAATTGAAGCAGTTCTTGAGGTGGGATGTACTGTCATTTTTGGAGCTTCCTCTAGATGAAAATTTTCTTTTTTCTCAAGATCTTACTGCAAACCAAACCATAAATACTGCATCTATCCCCCTCAGTCAGCCGTATAATGAATCATTGCAATGAACCTGAGTCATAAATGTGAGGTAAAGTCTTGAAAAATGACCCCGAGGCCAACATTCTGCCGCTGATTTCTAAAATTACACCCTGTGTCACAGTCAGTGTTAAAATGTGAGGCAATGCTTTCTTCCTTGGACTTACATTTGAAATTAATTTCCATAACTTTTTTCTCAATAAATGTATCACACATGCAGAACAATTCAGTTGAAACTGGTACTTGATGCATCATTTGTAGTGACTAAAAATGTGTACACTATAGAAAAACGGTAAAACAAATGTAAACTAAACTACAAACTAAAGCTAAGTCAGCCAATGAACCAGATTGCATAAATTAATTATTGCAACCATTCAATTATGGGAATTAAAAACAACAATGAACTAAAGTTTACACTCATAAATGAGAAACTTAAAATAGCTCTCAAAATGATAATTTTCTGACCATATGCTCATTTGTTTCAGATTTAAAGAGATCTGGTGGTAGGCCCTCCGGTGACAAACTTTTCACCGTACTTCATTAGTATACTTGTTTTCCTACAACATTCTTAACGATCTTGACTATTTATGAACACTACGATTTCTTTTCAATATTATCAGTAGGAATGACATTCATCGAATCAATTCAATAAGCTACAATATTCAAGGTCAAGGCCAGGCGCAGAAGTTAACCCACTTAATCGTCACAGCGGGGCTGGAGAAAACCAATTACAATCGTAAATCGAAGTTTATCGAACCCATACAACCAAGAGGATATTGCTTTCAAATGATTTGACGTCATGTTTCTCCCGTTCGCATAAATGAAATTCGAAAAACTGTGATCGCGCACGCGACTAACAGCGCATTTTCTGAACCAGTCGGTAAAATCAAATTACAAGTTGGAAACGGATAAGAGGTATTACCGGATAGGTAACAACTATGCCTTAATAATTTCGCTAACCAGATTATACAAAAATGTTATGACTGTTGATGAAATGAAGAATTTCTTTGTAAAAGCATCGAAGAAATGACAGTAAAAATATTTCATGACGAACTAGTCTGCCCTGTGTTTCCTTTTCTTTGTTGAATATTGCGTGATACGACGCTGTGTGATACCAATGTTTTATATTTATGCAATATATGTGGCATTGGTGACACCTAGATTTTTATTTGATGATATCGGTCTTTGGCTTCAACCTTCGTACACAGACATGAAGGTAAAGATTCGGGGCTATGACGGCTTGCGCTGTCGGGAGAGCTTGTCATTTTTAATTCGTGCACAAGCAACTGTCTCGTCCGGGCACGACGATAATGCACTCAGGCTAAGACAGAAAATGCAGTCTGCTTCAGCCGTCTAAACCTTACCAGACGAATTTTCGCCTCTGCATTGGCTGCCAGCTTAATCTTAGTGATAAGCAACTAAACTGATCGATCTCTGGTACGATAAGCTATTGCTTGTTCTCAATGCCTATAACCGCCTAAGAGTGGGGCTGTTCACCTAGATGCTTGTTTGTGCTCTAATAATGAAGGCCCTAATGAGCAAATTGAAACAACCACCCGAAAAATCGTGAATAAAGAGTTGTTTCTGGTTTTCAACCACACATGCCTAAGAGAGAACTTGTTTCCTTCTAATACTAGTAGAAGAAAAAGTATACTCTTATTACATGTAAAAGAAAGGAACTTAAGTTAGGCAAGTTAGTAAAGTGAATACAGGAATGGGAAAGAGGGCAGAATCGTTTGTTAGTCGGCTCTAAGATATTCGAAATTTATACTCTTCGTTTAATCCTGTATTGTGGATACCGACTTGACTGCATAAGGTATATTTCTGGATACGGTTTGACTTTGATAAATTTTATTTGACACAACGGGTCACGGATTGTCTAGTAATGTATAATTTCCTTTGGTATGTACTGTAAATAATGTTGTATATATTGTACATCAATAGCTACCTTTTAGGAAACATTTCCTTTTAAATATTTGTGCTAAACTTAGCTTAGGTAAACGCTGGTATCTGCGATACCTGGTGATGATAGATATGTCACAGCTTTCCAAAAATTTCAATGATATAAAAATAAACTCAAAATGGATTCTAAATAAAATTAAGTAAATTTAAATGATTTTCTAATAAGCTCAGAATGAAATTGGAATGAAGTAAAGAACATGAACATGAAATGAACTAAGAAGAATGAACTTCCAAATGAATGAAATCAATTTCAAGAAAAATAATTGTAGCATGCACATTGCATCGTTAAATGAGAATTAAATA
>VOMN01112939.1:0-10300 GCA_014899125.1 Orchestia grillus | reverse complement strand
GATTCAAAAGCAGTGATCATAAACTTTGAGCAGTATAGAAGGCTGAGATAATTATATTTAGAAAACAGATATGTTAGTCAAAAAACCATTTGTTGTACAGATCCCCTAACTTATTGCCTCTTATTGTTATAAAATTCATTGTAAGGGAATAAACACAATGCAACGTCATAAAGTTTGAGCTCAAACAAAGGGACAGAAATCATAACAAATTTTTGTGCCGCAATACCTTGAAATAATAAAATGTAGAACATTTTTTTCTAAATAAAAATGGAAAACACATTTCCACAAAAAATGCATTTTCCTACAGCTAGAAGTTTCCGAGTAATTAATACTAAAAAATTAGGTGTTTTTTCTTTGGGATACCGTGTGTACAGGGTGGTTCAGAATTTTTTACACAAACTTGAACATACATAAGGTTTGTTTCAGAGAAATGAACACAGTTTACTCAATGGAGACGTGTCCGAAAATGCTTAGCTTAAAATTTGAAAGACTTGAAAGCCAGAGCACTTAGGCGATAGAAAATAAGAATTCAAATTTAGCTAATTATTATGGACTAAAAATACAAAGTTTGAAGGTATTCACGGTAGGCGTTTGAAATTTCGTCCATTTGCTGAGATGCATGCGTAGAAGCGATGGCGCAATGATTGCCGAACTCGTGCGAAGACGCCAGGAATTTCAATAATCCTTGCAAAGACGTCAATAGTCCTGCAGATGAGATCTTCCTTGAGAAAACTGGGGTTTCGTACACCAAACTCTTTAGGTGTCCCCAAAAGTAGAAATTTAGATGCGTCATGTCAGGAGACTTTGGGGGCCAAGAGATGGGTCCGTCACGACCAATTCTGCGGTTCGGATACCGATCATCCAAGAACTGAATTAGAACAATCGAGAAGTGTTCTGGAGCCCCGTCAGGTTGAAACAACATTCCTCTGCGGTTTGAAGATAGGAGATACCGTATTAACTCTAGAAATACTTCGTTAAGAAACGTCATATAAATGCATCCGAATTTTTTTTTCATTGGCAAGGTTATTGACGCTTCTTCAAAGACCTGAAATTCACGATATCTTTGCAAGAGTTCGGTAATCTTTGTGTCGGCGTTTCCACGCATGCATCACAGAAGTCACGCGAAATTTCGAACACCTATTGTGCATACCTAGTTTACCTTCAAACGTTGAATTGTTCTTTATAATAATAAACAAGATGTGGCTTTTATTCATATTTTCCTACCGGCACACTCTAACTTTTGATGTGTTCGTAACTTTCTAACCAAACAATTTAGCCTATGGAGGCATAGAGTAAAATGTGTTTACCTCACCGAAACGAACGTTGTGTTCAAGTTTGTTCAAAAAATTCTTAAAAACCCTGTATGTCTAATTTTCGTCCACATGTAAAACTAGACTTGATGTTAATTATAAAACTTTCGCTTGATTACGCTGCAGGCCTCGCTTGAACGAAACCAAATATTTCAGTATTCGAAATCCTCAGCAGCCAGCTGCGTGTGTCGGGGCAATGGTCCCATCGGGCAGAAGTGGGAGCAGAACGGCGGTTGTGGTCAGTCTGCTGGCTACATTTGGACTCTCCGTGTACTTCTTGACTCACCAAGTCGTCTGTACAATGAAGCAGTCCCCTCAGCAAGAGACGGGTGCGTTACGGTAGTCCCTCACAGGGAACACCAAAAAATGGGACCCATTTTTGGGACACTGCTATCCAACATCAACCAGCGAACTTCTTTATTACTTCACTTAATTTTGTTTTGAAGTGAAATAAGTCACTCCTAGATCCAGCCAGAGCCCGTCCAGCTGTTGGTTTCACAGGACATTGATGCGTGAGGCATCGCTCACGTTAACATTACAGGAGTGTGGTCAATCTATAGCATTAAAATCCTCATTTTCTAAGTATTTCAAACTATCAAGTTTCCAGTCGTCTGCTGTTTCCACCAATTTTACCGCAAACACCTGAAGCAGTACGAGTGAAATACTAACGAGATGAGTGTCAACGACGTTCCTGTCAGATGCAGCAGTGACAACGACTTTCACTCGTGAACACTTGTGAAAGATACTTTCGTTAAGTTTTTTTTACTGATTTATGTAGATTACAACTGGCACGTTGATTTTAGAAACATAGTAGTTTTTTCCAATATGCCAACAACTCTTTCCCAACAATTTATTCTCTGAATAAGCAAGAACGAATAGTTTAGCCAAAGTGAAGTGATTTGTCAGCTGAGCGTGTTAAGAATAACATTCATACATCTGGTCGATACTTCAGGGCGAGCTGGGAGAAGCGCGTGCTGCTCCTCCATGTCAGAGGTCATTTCAGTATTCTACGAACACCAAGTCTGCATAGCGTTATAAATTATTTTTTTTGTTGAATTAAAATTTCCTTCGTTTCAGATATTTTTTGTCCCTGCTACTTCTCATCGTAAATGCTACAGTAGAAGAGGTTCCTTTTGCTGTCCATGGTAGTTTCACCAGTGCAAGTCATTGAGCAAACGTCAGTGCGCTAGTCAAGCCAGCATAATGTATATGTTTTAAAAGAGAACTCGGTGCTCAAGACAGATTTTGGGCACAGATTATTGGAAATTTATTTGAGAGAAAAAAGAATTAATATAAAGTTACCACAGAATATTTATTTATAATAAACTTGCAGTTAAACTAGGATCTGATAAGTCGAAATGCAAGTAATTGGAATCGGTTTCAAAATTTAGTTAAACTGTAGACTTTCTTTTTCAAAAACATTTATTCATTCAAATCTGAAGAAAAAAGTACTGAAGTCACACGGCTTAGGTGCTGAACTCGTTTCAAAAGGTAAAATGTTAATAGAAGTTTATAACAAGGTCAAAGTTGAACCTAACGGGCACTAGCAACAGTCATGGCGCGATCGTAGAACTTCGAGAATTATGTTTGTCTTCAGGTAGACGATGGGACGAAACGAGGGAAATAATTTCTGATATTGAAAGTAAATAGTGGTAGTGGTAGTGGTGTTCTAAATAGCAGCACATCAGTGACTCAAATTATGTTTCACCGAAAGAGAAGGCTTAGTACGGACTATAAAAAACGGGGGATCTATGCACAAGGTTTGTTTCAACAGCTGAGCTTCTGTGGCTTTCCTTCAATGTCAATTTGATTTGCGAAAGAAATTTCAAGTCTCTGTGAAATAGCAATAACACAAGCCCCGATGAGTCACCAATCACTAGAGCACCACTAAAATACTTGTGACTCTTTTGATACTTTTAAGATGTCTGGGCCTTAAAGCCCGGGCCACACTGGGGTGCCGCCGCTTGCCAAAATGTTGCTTATCCCCACCCTGGGATGAGTTCGGGCACCAAGTCCCAGGCCACACTGGGGTGCCGCCCATTAGCGCACGTCACATTCAATCATCCTTTCCCAAGGGAAGAGCTACGCCGCGGGGTGTCGAACCCGGGGTCGCCTAGTTTAGAGGCAAGCACGCTACCACTCGCGCTACTGAGCCGACTCGCTACGACCGACGACGCGAACAAACACAAGCCCAAATTCAGAACCCATTATAATCTTTCGTTTTCTTTCAAAGGCGATATCAGCGCTCTACAGAGGACAGAACCTCTTTCGTACGAAGCAGAGGACTTGTTTTACCACCACGACCTGGTGGGGAAGGACATGGCCGACCCTGCCGTGATCAGGGCAGCGATGGGAGCCCTCATTCCCCCCTCCAACGAAGGTCCGCTCTTCCTCGACAACCCCAGGGCGCAGTTCTACTCCCAGCACAAACAGGACGAGCATATCAAGAAAATATTTGGTGATAAAGTGCGTTTCAGACCGAGTGTTGACAGAAGGAATGAGGCTTTGGAAGCTTTAGTAACGAATAAATGCGTACACAATCCTTTGCTCCTTTATTTCATTTCAACATAGATTTTAAATTGGACCGTACTTTTGCACCAACCTGAAATATGTTTCAGTAAAAAGTTTAGGATCGGGTGGCGGTCTGTTGGAGCCTCAGTAAAATATGCTCGCAGAGTGAACTTTTTGCTCAGGGAATTCGAGTTAAATTACTTCAAGAAGAGGCTCCTGTTTGTGATAGAAGGGAGTTAAATTGATTGGACTTATGGAAGGTACTCAATTTCCTTGCCCGACTGATGTAAAATTTTTGTGTACGTTTTCTACGTTGAAATGAATGTCGCATGCCATTCTTGCCATTCTTGTTTACGCATTTCTCACCTGAATTCAACGACCCTCCCTTGCCTTATTGATCAAACTTAAATCCACGCTTCGGACACGGTAGATTTCATCTCATCTGAAATGTGTTGACCGTGAATACACGTTAATTGCACTCTAAAACCTCTCAGTTGAGTTGAAATCTGTCAAAACAAAGTCTCGTCCAAGTATATGTCCTTTTGTTCGTAGGAGACGCCACAAAGTCCTGATGATACAGTTTTCTACAAGTTACGTTGCGTTGTTTTCCAGAAAGGAGGATTTTTCTTCGAAGTGGGCGCCTTGACGGGGGAGAGTATGTCGAACACCTTGCACCTGGAACGTGACCTGGGCTGGACAGGAGTGCTCATGGAACCCACCCCCATCAGCTACCACGTCCTCAAGTCCAAGAACAGGAGGTCCTACCTGATGAAGGCTTGCCTGGGCACCACCACCACCTACACCGAGCCCGCGTTCGAGTGAGTGCAGTGGGTAACCGCAGCTCGCGTTGTGCCCTCGTGGCGAGGAGAGCGTGGACCAGGCATCGGGTGCTTCAGTTCAAGTTTCAAGTGCTCTTTTAGAAGCTTCGTAAAGCACAAAAGTAGCAAATGTCCTTCAGTCCCTAAAATTCGATTATATTTAGAAATGATAAAAGAAGATTAAAGAGCATTCCTAAAAGACGGTCCTGGTCCTACTCGAGTCGCCACGTCCCAGGACGGCAAGTAATTAAGCGAGCTTTAAGAGTTATAGCGAAAGGCTCTGTTGAATTAGCAGTTGTAAATTTCTCTATTCAAAAATGTATATTTTTCAGCGGAAGTAAATGATCATCTACTCAAAGATATATTCTTTTCCGCTCACGAAAGCCCTATCAAAGAAAATGCTAAGGATAATTAGGTGCATTGGCTGTTAGTGGGGAATAAATATCCGGAATATTATTTTCTGGGGCTTTCAAACGCCAAATCGACTTTGTGCGCATGTTTATTGAAGCAACTGGAATGTTCACTCATTTAGGTGCGAGCGTCTCGCAAATCAGGAGCCTCGTCCTCACGACGGCAGCTCCAGCGAGCGGAAATAGTCCTGGCCAATTGTGCCTGGCGCCGCCGAGTCCTGAGACTTGAGTCCTCTCGGTCCATGGTGACGTTTGTGGGTTGTGACTCGAAAATCACCATGCTGTGACGTCAATGGTCAACAATTTCAAAAATGATCCGTACTGAAGGCATGATGTAATTACATAATGTATGAAGGCTCTCCCTGCGGCTGCTGACGTTGGCTCGAAAAAATAGAAGATCTTTCTCTGTCAGAGTTGACATGCTGATGTGTGTGCAGCTTATCTTCAACTCAACAAGGTGACTAGTGGGAGTGTACGCGTGAGTGGCGTCCAATGCTAGCGGTGTGTCTTCCGATAGTGGCGAGCGGCCGACGAGGGCGTGAGGGTCTTCAGTTCTTCTCAGCCTGAACCTGAGAAAAGAACTGGCTGTGGTATAAGCGAAATATTTTAGGGATGTGCACTTTAAGATTGTTTTAGTGAACAGTCTTATCATTGGTTCTTTTTTAATTATAAGGATAGACTTCTTGCTGGAATGCAAGCTTCCGTGGTTTATAAGGTCAGTTGTGCCCGTTACGCATCAGAGTGCGTTGGATGTACACCTCGTACTCTCCGTACCAGAGCCACGAGCATTCCGGTACGAGTTTTAGAACAAGTGCAGTTTTGTCAGCACCCCCAGTTTCAGCTGTCAGAGAACATTCCGATAAATGCATTTGCCCGATTTTAGCTAATCAATTTTCTATGCTATCGAAGGCAAACTGTTACACGGATGTTCGAATTTTGCAATCTTTATTTATTTCCAAGTATAAGCCTGTTTTAAATAATAGCCTCAGTTCGTTCGAAATATAATTTTTTAGTTGTTCTTATTTTATTTTACCAGTTGTGCTATGTTATTTTTTTTACATTTTTTGCGCAATTTCTTAGTTGGGGTTAAATTAGCTGCAGTTCAGAATTTTCATAAATTTGTCTTTCCCTGATGATGGCCAGAGGCCAAAACGTTTGAAATTATGTTCCGTAGAAATACATTTTATGATTACCGTGGCTTTGTCTTCTTATTTGTTCATATTCTCTGGAGAAGCTGCATGCCTCAAAACATGGAAAGTTTCAGAGGACGACTGCAGAGTTGTCCGGACAACGGGAGGGCGTATTGAATAATAGACTAAGGCAGTACTTGGCGAAACTATTAGTTCGCGAAACAATTTGTAAATCATCATTAAAAATATTTAATTTCCATGTTCCATCATCGAAATATTAACAACTTATTTGCTCATGGAACTTTCGCCACCCGCTGTAGAGTAAAAATTGCCGGCAGGCTGGAGAGTTAACCCTAAAAGAGCTGGCCTACATTTTCAATGAACGAAATATTTCCTAAACAGTCGTCATGAACATGCGGGCATTTTCATCTTGGTTTTGAAGGGAGCCAAATGAATTTAAGACTAACTTACATTTAATCCTATCGCTCCACCAGTGGAACACCGGATGCTTTAGGGCTAAAGTTTTTACGAGTACCAATAGTGACGTCAAGTCACGGTAAGATAAATAGATTACTTCTGCTTGTATTAAGACGCTTTTTTTTGTGGGCAGCATCGGACGAATTGCTTGGGGCAACACGCTGTTGGACGCGCACAAGGCGACGAAGACGATGCCTGTGCCCTGCTACCCCCTGTACAGCGTCCTGGCCGCCCTAGGCAACCCCATCGTTGACTACATGTCCCTCGATGTCGAGGGCGTCGAAATGAAGGTGAGATCACTTATCCTTGTTGTATTACGTATCTTTGCTGTGATACGTATCTTTCTCGTGAAATGTATACTTACTGTGGCGTGTATCTTCTTTCTGGGAAGTTTGTTGAGGTGTCACGTCAAAATAGGAGTATGCGTCATAATTGAAAGGTTCACAACGACGTCGTCCAACTTATCCCACTTAAAACTATGTTGCCCTATGATTGCGTCTTCTTTTCTGGATTCTACAGAAACAAGCAAAGAAGGGCTCTATGTTGATTAGTCTTGAGCTGTTTTCACAGTTACTGTTTCAGAAAGCAATGGTTTATCTACGCGTCAAGTTGTCAATGAGGAAATGTAGGATCAAGGTGAGGTCACAGTCTGGCGTTTAGAGTTAGATGTGAGGTTCGCGGTGCGATATTTAGAGGTGCAAAAGAGGCTGAGAATATGTCTCCAGAGAGTAAATTCGTGAAGCGTTAATTACTGATGTAAAGTTTTAGGTCGTCAGAGATGTAAGTGACACCAGAGTTCACGTGAATAATGAGTGACTTTAGGGCAAGCAGCGATCTCTAGTTGCGTTATGGATTGCCCTGATGCCAGGGGGCAGCTAGTGGCGCAACAGACATTTTCCTCACTGGTCCCACCCTGATCATACTTTGGACCAACTCATGTTCCACACATGTCCCACACTCGTCCCATACTGGTCCCACAATGGTCCCACGCTTGTCCCATACTGGTCCCACCCTGATCATACTTTGGACCAACTGTTGTCCCATACTGGTCCCACACTCGTCGCACACAAGGTGGCACACTGGTCTCGGTCCAACTCTGGTCCCACAGGTGCTGCAGTCCATCCCTTGGCACCTGGTGCACATCAGGGTGATGACCATCGAGATAGTCCTCCTGCCGGAGGGTCGAGGTGCCGTCCGCAAGTTCATGGAGGACAAAGGCTTCAAGTTCGTCAAGCAGCTCAACCAGGACTTCATGTTCGTGAACCCAAAGCTCAGTGAAGGCTTGAACTTGACCGTGTGAAGAATAGAACTAGTGAGCTTCTACTAATGGTAATGGTTAGATAGTGGGTAACCGGTTCTGGCTTGGGTCTTACAGTAAAAGGGTTTCTTTAAATTATGATGCATTTGTGTGTCACAGTAACGAATTACTAATGTCAATAGTTCGTTGGATGAATTGATAATGTATTAAACTAGTTGATCTCATTATAACCTTTTTTATTTAATGTAGTAGTGAATTATGAATTTCAGTAGTTTGTGCACTAATTTGATACTGTAAAAAACTGGTTAGTTTAATAATGAATTTTCAAATTTGAGAATCGTAGTGAACTATGTTGTAGATTTAATTAGCAATGTCGTAATTTGACGCTGTAGTGAACTCGTTGTGTTGTGTTACTGCTTAGGTACAATCATTCCTTATGTAGTCACTTCCTTAAAAGAATTAAATGCACCACAATTTATTGGTAGGTGGTACCATGAACAACCTAGCCAGGTTCCTTTGAGGACTTGGCGTCTGCTCTCAACATAAACCGAGTAACTTAGCTGATGTCCAGCTCACTGACGCCTGATCACTTTTGTTGGGAACGATCGTTCATCATAAGTTTTCTGGGAGGCTTTTTTTATATCTGGCGTCCTATGCGTCGTGCGGTCCTAAAATGTATTTAAATGTTGAACTTCGGATCAACAAACTTTACAATGAATAAAATTGAGTTTTTTAACCTATTTTCTTGATTATTTTAGTTATACCTGGTCTTATCTAACTTTCAACATAAATGAGTCAAGTCCCAAATTCATTCGTTAAAATGAAATTTTTCCTTTGAATGAAAAAAGATACAAAACAAAAGATCGTATATTTTAAAATCAGGCATGTACACCGCATGATACAAATCAGGTTTTTAAGCAGTAAGACAGCAACCTTAGAATCTAAAGAGGACATCACCTAGAAACTTTCAATCGCAATTTTCGATTTAATTGCTGCTCGTCCTGGGTGAAGTGTTGATGAGCATCATATTCAAGCACAGTGCCTGGACTTAGGTGTTTGCACAACGCAATTTTTGATATATTTCGAAAATTTTATGTTCTGGTTTAGAGTAAAGAATACAGGCAGTTCAGAGAACATACATTTAACAAAGTATTTAAACAGAAGAGAACAAAATTTATTCGAGGTCACACATTCGAGTTCCGAGTGAATGCAACCCGTTGACACCGCCCATACCCGGAGGCAAAACTCCTCTCAACAACATAACGTAAAATAACGAGTGCGTTAGAATGTTATTATCAATCGAAGTACGTCATGTAGAACAGGTGTCACCAAACTACGGCCACTGAGTTCAGTTTTACAGGTCCGACGTTGGTAGTCGAATTTACTTAAGAAAAGATAATATGGAACGCGAGACGCCGTGATTTCACCTTCTTACACGTTTCCAGCTACGGTTGAAATTTTATTTAATCAGAACTGCGACTCGGATGCCTTGTAAATGTATGACGCTAGATGAGGCATGAAGGGGGGGGCTGTCAGTGTGTTTCTCCAGCATCTCAGACGGGGTTGAGGTACAAAAAACAGTGACCCCAATGGAGCGTCACGCAGCTTATTAATGAGACATTTTAGCCACAGTGCGGATAGGTACTTTTGATGTGTGATGGCTTCATCAGTTACTCCTGAGTCTCCTGCTTTTCTCGTGTTTCGTTAAGATTTTAATTAGGCGTCAAATTCAATGTCTTTAATATTTAGATTCCGTTTTCCACAACTTATGACTACTGAGAAACGAAAAGTGGACGCTGAGTGGCGAGTATTGGACGAAGAATGGGAGAGGAGTAACCGTTCTGAAAACAAAGACCAAAAAGTTAATTGGCAGTTGCCGTTTTGAAAAGTACAATCATCATTGTCACTATCTACATACTCAGAGTTTTCTGGAAATTTGCACTGGGAAATGAGTCCATGAAACATACTTGCAAACCTCAAACAAATCTGTTGTGCAGAAAGTTCGCTGAAAGGAATCTGTCACTCGTACAAGTCGCAAAGTAGTACAGGGTGCGTAAGGTATCAGAGTACGAGCACGAGTACGTGTACGTAAGGTATCTGAGTACCCGAGTAAATGTATAAATGAATTATTTGAGGGAAATTTAATTTTCCAATTTCTATCTTTTGAACATTAAACAGCTGATATCTAAAAAATCGCAAAATTTCACTGAGGCAAAAGTATTTAATTTCCCATTTCTTGGGAAGACTGAAGTTTCCTACTTCTTTTCCCTTGCGCCAAGTACACAGGATGTACAGGGTGTCTCTCTCTCTCTCTCTCTCTCTCACTCTCTCCCCCAAAAAAACCGATACCCAATTTTCAAGGGCTGTAATTCAGAAACTATTAAAC
>VOMN01112933.1:0-11386 GCA_014899125.1 Orchestia grillus | reverse complement strand
CTAACTAATCAGCGGGACTGTCAGAGAAGGTTGTCCGTATCAGTGACACTACGAATAACAATATCTGATCTCAGATTTACCGTAAATAAGAGGGCATCTTAAGAAATTAACTTCATTTTTCCCGCCATTTTTGGCGAGGTGCGTCTACTAGTTTTGAAGAATAAAACATTTCTTTTTCGGTCTAAATTTGTCAGAATAATTTGACCAAACTTTGTAACATTTAATTCCAGCGACCAAGGGCTGGACAAAATAATGGAAGCGATCGCTATTTCAATTCAATATTTCAATAATCCCATAATCCCGTACATTGCTACTATCTTTTCCGAATTCATGATCACAGTTTATTATGATTTGACGTAGATAAATTTATTTTATGTATCGGTCATCTCTCTGTTCAGATCCTTGAGCTGCTCAAAATATTCATTGAAACGTGACCTTACTGATTTTGGGAGAAAAACAATACCTGTACCTCGAATGGTAGGAATATCGGTGTCGAAAACAGCTGAAGTCCTGCATTCTCGAGAGCTGCCACACAAATGGCCATGATAGAATTTAGGAAGTACGGCAAAATATCAAGCAAGAAGAGCAATTCTGATAAAACGTCGACACCCACCTTCAAAAAACAAAGAGACTGATGTGTGTTTACACTCGTTGAATCGAAGGATCACCGGAAAACTGCGGCTAAAGTGACTGCAAAGACAAGTAAACATTTCGCTGGCTGTGTATTGATCAAAACTGTTCGTCGTGAGCAAGTAATTAGAGAACTGCCTATGGTTTCCTAACTGCCGTTAGGAAACCATTTCTTTTTCAACGACACATTGAGAAGAGGAGAGAATGGTATGGTGATCACAAAGGCTGGTAAACTGACCCACGCAAGCAAGTAATATCATTTGACGCGTTGAGGGCTTGCCTCTCTCTTAGTCCAGAACGAGTGAAACTGTGGAGGCTGCCCTTTTGATTAAAAGGTTTACCTTTATTTTGATTCGGGGTGCTCACCTCAGCGCAATTTATTGTGCAGTAGGGCCTCGATAAAGCAATCACAATTAAATTAAGTAAATATAGCCATCTAAATTAAAAATGGATAATCAGCATGGTTTTGGAATGGATAAGTTGTTAGATATGAGCTCATCGAAATGAAGAATGAAATCTGTACTGTTTCCATTATTATCTCCAGCCCCAGGATCTGATACGCAATAATTAAACTCCATGTAAATTATGTACCACTTGCATGGTTATCCTCGCATTTGCATCAAGTCCGAGAAAAAGACATATTCCTAAAATAAAAGAAATATGTTAATTTGAATATTACATTATTTTTCTCTAAAATGCAAAAGTTAAGATACCATTACGATTTTTTTTAAGTTTGAAGTCAGTGCCTCATACTGATAGATTATTTGAAACATTTTTGACACACTTGCATGTGTACCTCAAGTGTCACAAAATCTGCACGTTAATGTGTGTCATACATGCATAATGACACACTTTTCTGCCTCATAGTACAATGATTGGGCATCACATGTGAGTAGTCCGACCATGGAGATGCCTAGAATAAGTCTACGATAAACAGGGTGGGAAAAAACGAGCGGTACAAACTTTGAACGTAGGAAGGGGCACGCAAAATAAGCACGTTATCACGAATACCAAATATTTCAACACTCTTTAGTTGTGAAGACACCAGGCTTAAAATTTAACATTGATCCAATTTGTCCTAATTCCGCCTTTCTAAACTGTAAATTTCAAATTAAATGGTACATTTAAATTTGGCGACGCTCTGCTTAGTGTTAAAGAACCAGTCCTAAGCCATGGCTCTCGTGTCAAATGATGAAATGGCGGATATTCACATGGCCGACGACAATGGTAAACGCGCTGTTAGGTTGTAGCAGGAGCGTTTTCCCAATCGATGGTTGTCCAGACATATTTACAAACATCCTTCGTCGTCTACGCGAACAAGGAAGCTTCATCGCTAACAGGAGAGGTTCTGGACGGCCGTTGAAAACGACGTGCTGCAAAATACTCTTGTGACAGGCCTAATGCAAGGACCCAAGCTGCCACAAGCGACTTAGGAATACCAAATCACGTCGACGTATGGCATGTTCAACAACACTCGACACTCAACATCCTTACTAATTTCAAAAAGTTCATGATCTGCTGCCAACCGACTACATTCCTTGTGAGCAGCTTCCGCGTTGATGCCTGAGGCAAGAGCAGGATGATACAATTTTTGGAAGCATGTTTTCTTTTACATGCTACTTTCACACGAAGCCACTTTTACACGCAACAGAACGCTCAATACGCACAACTTACACAACTGGCGAGAGGACAACCCTCATGAAGTAAGTCGGTTCAACTGCTAACATCGGTTTAGTCTCAATGTGTGCGCTGGTATTTTCGGAGACTATCTTATCAGGCGTAATGGACCAGTTTATGTCACGTTTGAGAGGAATACACTGCTGATCTGCTGGAGGATTTGCCTTTAGGTATTCGCCGTCGAAAATGGTTCCAGAACGACGGAGCTCCTGTCTATTTTGACCAGAATACTAGCCAATATCTGAACAATGCCTTTCCGAACAGGTGGATAGAGCGTAACGGACCAGTGGTATGGCCTGCATGATCTCCAGACATGAGTCCTTTAGATTTCTTTATTTATGGTGACATGAAATGCTATTTACTGGGTATTAAGGTTGAAATTTAAACCTCAGTACCTTGAAAAGTCAAGAATCTTGAAATATTTAGTGTTTGTGAAAAATTATTCCCTCTCTCCTGTCCTTGCCTAATATCAAATTTTGCATCTCTCCTTTTTTAACTCCCTGTACATATAGCATGAAAGTTTGTCTTACCCTGACTGCCCATCAGTTTTACAGAAGAAGTGAGAACAAATGATGAATTTACGAAATAATATCAAACTATTTTTGAATTGGTACCATGCGCTACAGCACTAAACTTAAACTGTCGTCGCGTGCTCTGTACACCAGCAGTGCAGAGTGCAATCCGTGTGACCTTTTAACAAATAAATAATAAAAAACTCTTTAAACTAAATATCTCTCAAACGAACGAGAGATCGATTAAAACATTGGCACTGACAGTTGTCAGTGCCAAGGGGGAAGTCGAGCCAAGTCAAGTGAAATCGAGGTGAAGTAGGGGTGAAGTCTAATGAAGTCGATGTGAAGTCAAGTGAAGTCAAATGAAGTCGAGGTGAAGTGGGGGTGAAGTCAAATGAAGTCGAGGTGAAGTCAAGTGAAGTGTAATGAAGTCGAGGTGAAGAAGGGGTGAAGACAAATGAAGTCGAAGTGAAATCAAGTGAAGTCAAGTGAAGTCGAGGTGAAGTCAAGTGAAGTCAAATGAAGTCGAGGTGTAGTCAAGTGAAGTCAAATGAAGTCAAGTGAAGTCAAGTGGAGTCGAGGTGACTGCAGGAGAGCAACTCCAAACCGTCCGCCCTGGCCGGTCTCCGCTCGACCGAGCAGCAGCGAATTTAAAGAGTCGGGATAACCCAGCATTTCTGGACCGTCGCTTCCTGGCCAGGGATATTTCCTTTATTCGCGATATCAGGTGTCGGTGGCGGTCGTGTGCTGGGCCGTCGCCTAACGGAGCCAAATATTGGCCTCATCTGAGCCCCAGATAATGGGTGTGTAATGGCCCCACGCCCCATCAGTCACCCAAGAGGCCCAGTAATGGGGACGCGGCCTCCAGGGCTCCATAGGCCAGCAGACCGGGCGGGATAGCAAGATGAATGAGGGGCATGCAATGGTAGCGGGTGTTGCTGACGCCGTGTTGCTGACGCTGTGTTGCTGGTGCCGTGTTGCTGAAGCCGTGTTGCTGGTGCCGTGTTGCTGGCGCCGTGTTGCTGACGCAGTGCTGCTGACGCCGTGTTGCTGTCACCGTGCTGCTGACTCCGTGTTGCTGATGCCGTGCTGCTGACGCCGTGCTGCACCCTGAAGAAAGCCGAATTTGACTGTCCATGACAGGAATGAACTCCTGATGGGTCCAAAGTAACTATTCTCAATTTCCTGCCCTATGAGACCTGGTCAGCAACAGATTTCCTCTCGCCCACAAGGAAGCGAACAGCTGTCCACGTCTCCTCGAGTGGTCCAATAACAACGAGCTCCTTTCCCTTCTATTGGTTGTCCGGAGAGTTTGTGCTGATTTCTAGAGAAAAGAAGAAGGTCAATGAAGAAAAGCCATCACATTTTTAATCAAATAATAATGAATCATTTTCTTGCACAATGCGTTTCCATCTTTCTGTTAAAGGGAAAATATATTTTTTCTAGAATTGTGGTGGTTTCATGGCAAAGAATTCATCAAGGTATCTTTTTAAGTTAACCATGAAATTCAAATTTTTCACATGAAGACCATTCTGCAAAGACCTGAAGAAATGGAAATCTAAAGGAGCAATATCTGGTGAATGTGGAAGGTGAGGTAACACATCCCAGCCAAACTCCAGCAATTGCTGTCTGGCTTCCAAAGCAACGTGTGGTCTTGCATTATCCTGATGGAAAACAATGCCTTTCCTGTTGGCTAATTCTGGACGTTTTTCTTTAATTGCTGCTTTTACCTCGTCCAGTTGTGAATAGCATTTCTCACGATTAATTGTTTGGCTACTTAGGAGTAGCTCATAGTAAAGAATTTATTTCCAATCCCACCAGACACACAAAGCAAAACTTTCTTAGGGTGACGACCCGCTTTTGGGGTGGCTGAGGGAGGCTCAAGTAGCTTACTCCATTCAATTAATGACTTGATTTGGGCATCATCTCTAGAGGATGATCTGCCTGATCGCTCTTTATCAATAAGGCTGCAATCTCCAGCTCAGAACCTCGCTAACTTTCCGTAGTTCTTTCGGATAAAGAATCTTCACCGTAAATTGCGCATACATGCTTCTTTGGTTGTTTGTGAGGTATTTATTCCTTTATGGAATTACAAGAACATGAAGTGCAGAAAACGAATTTTTTATCTTCGTTTTAGAGGGTTACAAAACTACTCCAGGTTATAGGATCTCAAACCATCTTCTTTGAAAAGATAGCTTGAACTGTGCTCGAAATGAAGGTGTAGTCAAATCCTATTTCCACACAATCATGTTCTAAAATAAGTCGAAAGATGAACTTCTAAAAATCGGCACGATCTTTCCGAACAACCATAACATATTTTGAATATTTGGTCAGACTATCTTGGCATTTTCTGTAATGAGACTTTATTTAAAGGTCAAGTCGGACAGAATTTAAAATCGTCCTTTCTTTGACATTTCAAATTCTTCCCAGCGCGTCTACAGACTTTGTGGAATCCACTTTGACGAAGCGTTGCAAGCCTCCTAAAAAATAAGGAGTTTGTTTTAGATCACTCCTCGGCCTATGAGGTTTTCTTTCAATGGCTTCACCAGCCTCCAGACCTGTTATAATGTGAGACACAGGACTTCTGGCATATCTTGGTGTTTTAACCACAGCAGCTGTACTGTGGATAAGACGCGTCATAATTCAGCAATAACAGTCCTGTACATCAGTTCCCCACTATAGGTCTTTATTTTTATTTGTAAAATTTTAAATTTTGAATTAAGACCTTAACTCACGAAAATTAAGCTTTGAGTCATCAAAATACTTGTAGGAAAACAGGAAAGTTATTATTATAAGAAGTTCCTATGTACCGCCTGCATCTCTGCTCCTCGGCCGCTCTACATCAGGTCAGCAGCCGCTTCATATCTGCTCCTCGGCCGCTCTACATCAGGCCAGCAGCCGCTTCATATCTGCTCCTCAGCCGCTCTACATCAGTTCAGCAGCCGCTTCATATCTGCTCCTCAGCCGCTCTACATCAGGTCAGCAGCCGCTTCATATCTGCTCCTCAGCCGCTCTACATCAGGCCAGCAGCCACTTCATACCTGCTCCTCGGCCGCTGTACATCTGATCTTCAGTTGTTTCCATCAGTCCATCAAGCGTCAGTTTTCATGAAAAGATTAAATGAATATCTTAAGAATTCTCTTAAACACATATCCTATGTTTGTAAAAATATTTAAATAATATAAATAATACGTATAAATGTATATTTGCTGCAGGTGCCCCACCTACCCGTGAGGTAATATTTTTCATCATATCATTTGCAAGTATATGAAAAACTTATCCGTTCCGTAGTTTTTACACACGCTAACACTCATAATGTAAAATTATTTTATAATTTATCGAAGAAGAAAATGAAAATACCTCTACACTACATCAAGGCTGGCACTGCCCAGTCTGAGCGGCAGGCATAGCACGTGTCTGGTATAGGTATGCTGTACATGTAAGTATGAGTTATATGTGTCACATGTTTGTATACATATCTAGCGATCCCAGATATATACTAATGGATAGTGAGTTCATGTGAAGATATACAGTGAGCCCATATATTTATAAGAACAAGAAAATAGTCAATTCTTGTTATTCGGACTTCATTTATTTACTTCGCTCCTTAATTGGTTGTCAAAGCTGTAATCAAAGCTTAGGCTATATACGAAGCCTGAACAGGCATCACTCTTAATTCAGAGCTGTCGAGGTATAGACTTGTTTCTTAGTTACTGCACAACGATGAGACAAAAAGCCAGACGCCTCGAAATGTTAAAAAAAGACTATTGCATTTGGTCGGGCTTAAAAACACTCAGTGAAAAAAGTAGCGGAATTCACTGGTGTTTCATGCTCCATCGTTATGCTGGTCTACCAACAAAGATATCCGGTACCTAAAACATTTCAAAGCAAAATTGAGGTGTGAAGAATACTCTAACCGATAGGGACTGCCGCTTTGTGTCCCGAATAGTTGATTAGAATCGCTTTGCATGAAGGATGGAAATGCTGCGAAGTGTCAATAAAGGCCCTTCTCTTGCTGCTTCTGAACGAACTCCTCGTAAGGAACTCCTTGCGTGGGATATATGGAGCAGAGTGGCGCGTGAACGGTCGATGTTATCTTCTGTCCATATAATCAGTCGTTTAAACTATGCCAAAGTACGCGTACGTTGGACTGCAGAGGAGTGGACGAGTGTCATGCGGTCAGTTGCAGCACAATTTTGCCTCTATAGTAATGATGCCCGCCGTCATCTTCATAGAAGACATCATAAAGCCTTCAACGAAACCTGTGTACAATGGAATATACATGGAGGAGGGTATGTCGTGTTCTGGGGCTGTTTCAACTGCACAGAAGTAGGTTCTTCAGGTGAGATACTTGTCAAATTGAACCAGGATGGCTACTTTGAGCTGCTAGATAACCAAATTTACCATTTGCCCAATTTCTGAACGAAGAAAGGCATGTGGCTTTGCCTATCTTTCAGGATGACAAATGAGCGGTGCATCGGACTAGAACTGTCATTAATTGACATGACAGTCATTCAGGATATATATGACATTTAGTTTGGCCCGCCAAGTCTCCAGATATATACTCAACAGAAAATTGGCGGGACCACCAAGAATGACAATTTAGACGACGAGAAGATCGTCCACGTACTGTGGCCGCACTACGAGATCAGCTAGGGCAATAGTGGTTTCTGATCGACCAGGTGTACGTTAGGACCCTTGTAGACTCAATGCCACGCTGAGGTGGCGACGTTATTCGCACTCGTGGTGACCCTAGACCATGTTGGTCGTAGGTGATCATTTCTTTGTTTGGGAACCTCATATATATACAGCGGGTATTACGAGCCCACACATGTACTTAGAGTATAAACCTCTAACATGTATAAATAGCGAGCTGATCGATATATGTGTATGAGCCGAGACATATAACGAGCAGATACAAATAGAACATGGGCCCATGCATATAAAACGAGCTTACATACTTAACAAAGTTTTAACTCTCAAACACCCGTAAGATCGTCGTAATGGCAGCACTGAAGGTCGTGAACATCGTGTGGGGCTGGACCAGCGGCCGGGCCCGTTATAGACTTTATACTGACAGTATAATGGAGTCCTGGCCTGCGCACACTGTATACTGACAGTGTAATGGAAGGTCCGGCCTCGCAGGAACTTTATCAGCGCATTATAACGACGCAGACAGTCGCCTTTGATTTAATAAGGTTAACGTAATGCTGGTCCCAGGGTCCGTGGAGTTATCGCGGCTATAAACAGATCCGGCAGCCGTGTCAGCTGTTGTTAACGGAGCTCTTGTTGCTGTTGCTGCTCCTCTAGTTTCTGCTGTTGCCTTTGTTGCTCTTATGATACTGCTGTTTATGTTGTTTTTACTGTTTTTGCTGCTGCTGTTCATGCTGCTGTTATTTCTGTGATGTTTCCATCGTGCTGCAATTTGCACGCAGAAACTTGAAAGTTCATGAACTTTTATTTGAATGCAAACGTAATTCAGAACAGCGGAGACAAGCTGCGCTGCTCGTGGTAGCACGAGCGGTGTTACAGTTGTGCTCGTGTGTGAAGTTTCCGAATTTCAGTGAAAGCAGAAGCTCAAAATTAAGCAAAACGAGATCAAGAAAAGCCGACGTTTTATTCGAAAAGGTCTCGAAATTTTTGTGAAGTTTTTTTTTTCACTGAGAGAACTGAGTCGGGGAGCTCGGTGCACAACAAGGAATTTATGCTGCAAAATATGTATTTTTCATCAATATTCTCGGTAATTTACTAACATATACGTTAGACCTAATTTCAAAACACAAGAACACAAGACTAAATTTCATAACAAGAAACCCGTGTTTTTAAAGTTCTTCAAGGGAAAGTTTCTGTGTTTGTGCAGTTTTAAAAAATGTAGAGTCATCAAATGGCAGGGTAAGCCAATACTATACGGCTACACACCTACTGCAGTTTGTACGTTAGGAAATAGTAAATGGAATCTTGTTCCAATTCCAAAATACGCATTAATTTCGGTGAGCAAGCAGCGCGACAGCCTCGCTATTTCATCTGACGAAAGTCTGAAATAAAGATCCTTCGCAGATGACATGTGCGTATAATTCTATTAAACAAATACGATACTACTTTTGGCCTCTAAACTAACGTGTTTTTTTCTGTGGCCAACGAAAATTATCTGAGTATTTGAGAGCGTTTATTCCCCGTAACCTGCCGAGGAATTCATGTATATTCATGAAGTTTTCTTGATTTAAAATCTACAGATGAATGGGTAAAAAATTTATGCACATGTACCAAAGAAGAAAGTTTTATGCCGTAATGTTAAGAAAAATTTGCTTTCCATTTTACTTATTTATACGGAAATTACAGTACTGCTCGATTGAGGAAACACGTTATGTAGGTGATTTCCAATTTAATTTTTTTTTAATGTTTGAGTCAAGTTGTAAAAAAAATTCTGAGCCCTTTTTCAGAGAAGGGGAAACACATTCTACAGTAAGAAGTTTATCTACTGTAGGGACTAGCATAAGCTAAACTTTCGTCAATTACATCTTATCATCCATCAACCAGCTTTTTAATTCTTTTATCATAGAATGAGCTCGGTTTTGATGGAGCTAACTTCATTTCAACCTCTGCTATTGAAGTAAGATTTAGACTCTAAATGAATGCCCAACCTCGTGGAAAGATGGCAATTTGGTCGAGCAAGGAGGAGGCGAATGTGGCGATGAGACATTATCTTCCAACTAAATTCTTCTAGAAAATCGTCAGTCACTTTTGCAGTGTGGGGTCTGGCGCTGTCATGGCGCGGTATCACTCCTTGCCTGTTCATCATAGAAGGCAGTCATTTCTGTAAAGCTGTTCTTAAGCGGCTCAGCTGTTGTCAATACTAGCTGTTATGATGTTAGCTGTTAGCTTTTATGATTTAACTGTTGCCTAACAGCTCACTGTGGATAATTATCTTCGTGTCCCACCATACACTCTACGAAACCTTCATTGGGTGCGAGCCATTTCGAGGTTATGGAATAAGTTTTTTTCATGGCCCAGCCGTTACCATTTGGGCTTAACGTTTTTAAATAGGATCCGCCGTTGACATCTAGTAATGATCCTGTCTTGAAAAAAGCTGTTTGAAGTTGACGAGACTGCGATGAAAAGTGTTTGACGTTCATGAGAACGAAATGAATAGTTTGAATTTGATTAGAATACAATGAAAAATGTTCGAAATTGACGAGAATGTAATGATACGGGTTTAAAGTTGGTAACAAAATAAAAGAAGTTTGAAGTAGACGAGAACACCATGAGATTGAGCAATCCCTTTGTTACTGGAGATGGTTCTGTGACAAATCCTGCGGTCCCGGTTTTCCTTCCTTCGAAATCCAACAAAGCGTTTTCTTTTCACTACAGACACTCATATGATGATATTAAATTCTCTTCACAGATCCTTCGCGGTAATAACGGAATTTTGAGCAACAGCAGCTAGAAGTTTCTCAGAAACAAGCCGGTTCTGGCATCTATCTCTTGGTTTAACTTTAGCCTGATGTTATCCCTTTTGGAACGAGATGACAATGTTCTTTACGCAGCTTCATTCCTTACTTCATTTACATACGCTTTTATCGTGGCCTTGCAGCCTAACTTACTGTATTCCTCTTCTGAAAATCTTCTCGTACAGCATGCCGTGTATTCCCTTCACCTGGACTGCGCGATCTGGGCCTAAGGCCTTAATTTAAAGAAATTGTTGACCGTAGGCGATGGAGGAAAGTTTTATTGATACTGGTAGAACAAGATATGATATTAAGGGCTAAATTGGATGAATCATACGTGGATGTCGGCCTTTGAGAAACGAGTGAAACTTCAGCCATTGCCAGACAGGATCTTGAGAGCTGAAAAGAGCGATTTACGGGAAAAACTTCAAGAACCTCTCTACTGAAATGTACTAATTCAACAAAGCTTTTCAATGACGTCAATGTGGACATGGACAGAAACTCAGGTTTTCAAAAGCTCGTTCATATTCTTCAATTTGAAAAAGCAGCGCTCGTCAATCTGTAAATTCTCTGTTGAATTTATTGAACAAATGGCAGTCGCTCCTACATCGCCCGTCCTGAGTATGGCCGCCGATTTCAAGGAAAAATTCGTTACTTCTTAACGATATTTTATCATAACTCGGAGTTTTTTGCAGTAAATATAATATCCGTTTTTTATTGCTGAAAAAGCATGACGGTAAGTGGGCAGTGAGAGTAGGTAGGCAGTGAGGGTAAATGAGCAGCAAGGGTAAGTGGGCAGTAAGGGTAAGGGGGCGATGAGGGTAAGTGGGCAGGAAGGGTAAAGGGGCGGTGAGGGTAAGTGGGCAGTAAAGGTAAGTGGGTAGTAAGGGTGAGTGGATAGTAAGGATAAGTGGGCAGTGAGGGTAAGTGGGTAGTAAGGGTAAGTAGGCAGTGAAGGTAAGTTTGCTCTCAGTTGTATCTGTCGGTTACACCTGTCACAAGCACACCTGACTCAGGCAGACCCGACACAGTCACACCTGACACAGACACACCTGACTCAAGCAGAGCCGACACAGTCTCACTTGACACAGACACACCTGACTCAAGCAGACCCGACACAGT
>VOMN01112913.1:0-11856 GCA_014899125.1 Orchestia grillus | reverse complement strand
GCTGGTTCTGGAGGGGGGGTGAGGAGGAGTGGCTGGTCTGGGGGTGATGGGTGAGGAGGGGAGTGTGGTACGTTTGGAGGGAGACGTGAGGGGAGTGAGACAGGTCTGGGTATTCACGTTTGTTGGGTGGCTGCTCAGGTGTGTGGCTGAAGAAAAGTGCTGGAGAAATGTTGAGTAGTAGTGAAATGTTGGCTGTCCTGTCGTGTTTCTGTTGCGTCGATGCTTGTGCATGTATATATAAATATACGAGTACACATGCAAAAAATGGAGATAGTTGCTCAATATGCTCTTGTTTGTTGTTAGTAATATGAGTATAAATGAGAAGCAGAGTGAACGATAAAAAAAGTGGAGCCCAAAATATATCAAAGGTTTTAAGAAGATGTACCCACTTTTTAATTTAAAAATTTCTGAACAAATATGCTTAGGCTTACTAATCTCATGCAGCAGTTGAGTGTGCAGTGCGTCGGATTATCAATGGATAATCCGACGGATAGAAGTCATTGGTGGTGTTTCTTGGCAACTTGCGCGCATGCACGGGTCTTTGGTTTCGAAATTTCCGAATGACAAACAGTGAGGGCATTTTTGGGCCGCTCTGTAGGTACAGCAGGAGAGCGACATCACAGGGACTCACAGGGACGTGCGCTTCACGCTGTAAAAGAACGAATGTTTTGGTCGCTTACGTCACCTCAGACCCGTCTATTGAGCTGGAAAATGCAAGGATTAGAGACGGTGCAGGGTGGCAGGATGGAGGACAATAAGCAAAAGCGGTCGCTTCTGCGAACTTTACATGCCGTGCCTGGAACTTGAAATGAAATCTGGAAGTCATGTCTATTAGCCGGTGCAGCTGATGTAATAACATTCCAAAGCTCTTCCTTTTATTTAGCTTGACTTTGTCGATGGTTTCCTTGGATGATTATGCATGACTTTTTATTTTCAGGATCAAGTGAACCCGTCGCTGATCAATGTGATCAACATGACGGACATCGCCATCCGCCGCCTCATCCAGATGTCGAAACAGCTGTCCTCGTTCTCGAACCTCTGTGTTCATGACCAGATTGCGCTGCTCAAAGGCAGCTGCACCGAGATGATGATCCTGCGCTCCGTCACTGCCTACGATGCCGACAAGGAGGCCTGGAAGGTGCCGTATCTTGTTCCTCATTGGTGTCCTGAATGTCGAGTTTTCATGCGGCTGCTGCCCAGTTTATCGGGACTTTTTTCACCCGGGCATCTATATTCATCGATTATTTTAGCCGACTAAAGTAGTTTATTATAAACTAGAAAGTTGGACTGGATACGAATAATGGAAATTTTTTCCTGAGATAAAGTGTGGGTGGATGAGTCACAGCGTTTGGATTTTTCGTTTTCAAAAATACGTTCTTTTTGGTAAAATGTTAAGAAGTGCTGTGTTGGAATATTTTGTTATCGTAATGGTGCAGGGTTAGAAGTCAAGACTCGGTCGATAGCGTCACTTCAGCTGTCAAAACTTGCCTCACTAAACCACGAAAGCAAGGCAACAAAAGCTGTTGCGCTAGCTTATTCGTCATGCGCTTCAACCACCGCTATCATGAAAGAAGGTTTAACGTCCGACTTGGCTTATCCTAACCCTAAACCTACCACAGATTCGAGCACTTCATTTTTGAGACGAATGTCAAGTGACGTTAAATTTACTGGGGGCAGATGGAGGCTCGATTGAGAGTAGCTCCTGAAGGATTTACTGGCCGAGCCGTAGTCCAAAATCATGCAGTACCACCGCTCACGCCGTCCTGCTGCTAGACTCTAACAATAATAGTAATATTTCTTGCTGAAGCGACCGTAGTTTTTCATCAAAAATGCCTCTGAAATATGCAAATATTTATTGAGAAGAGAGCGGTTACTGAGCTCATTTTGATTATTTGCAGGGCTCTAAACATCCCGACAAAAGCCTGTGTTTTCAACTAGGCCTCGAAGAAATGACACCCTAAAAAGAGCCTGGAATGCTTTTCGTTAGGCGTGAACATTGTTACTTCGCACACATAATTATACGTTTGACAACAGTTCTGGATGTCAATTTAGCTATTGCAGCAGGGAAAAAATCTGCGTCACTTCTAGCGGGACATGCGTCTGATTTATTGATTGCGCTGATTATGTAAGCGTATTGGAGAAAGTTCCTCGTTGTGTCTACCCATGTGCTACAATTGAGCATAGAATAGTTTATTGTAACCGGATTGTGCCGTGTGATGCATTCTTGGGTTAGTACGAGTCTTTTACCGTCGCTGTAATAGCCCATTCTCATGCTGTATTTACCCCTCAACTCAGTCGAACTTTTTCCTCGGAGGATCTATAATCATCTTTGATATTGGTGACCCAAGCTTTCGCCATTTTCGCTATCTTCCGACGAAGGGGCGAAATAGGTAGGCTTGGCAGAAAGGCTTCACCCGTAAGTACAATTCACTGCCGTGTGGTGCATCAGTCAGTCCCTCTGGAAGCTGACGGTCTCCTGGTCCCTCAGATCCCCGAGCATCACGACACCTTCAAGTCCATCAAGCTGAAGGTGCTGAAGGGCGCACCAGGCAACGTGCACGTGTACGAGGAACACAAGCGCTTCATTCTGGCGTTCCGGCCCGAGTGGCGGCACGACCAGAACATCATGCTGCTCCTCTCAGCCATCACGCTCTTCACGCCCTCCCGCCCTAACGTCATGCATCCAATGGCCATCCAGCATGAACAGGTGACTCGAACTTCTCTCTTTTCTTCGTTTGCTCTTACGCACCTAGAGCGTGTTTTGTCTGTTCGTCAGAGCCTTTTTCTATGCATGCACTCCTGAGAAAATTTCAACGCATCCACGCAATCCTTACAAACTTGTGGCTTCTGAAGGGTAACGAGTGTGCATTAATGCTTAATTATGATACGTAATTTGATACGCAAATAAATTGTGCTGTTATACTAGTTCTATTATCTAATAATGCACTGTGCGCTTATTGCTTGGTTGGTCACTGGGTCCCGCATAATCCATAGTATTTCATAGAAGAATATTACCGTAAGCATCATTGACATGCGGCAGTGTCGTAGACAAAATACTGTACATCGTATCATGAATAAAGGTAACCTAAAGGAAATTCAATGTTTTATTTGCTAGAACACGATATGGCAGTATGATTTTCTAGAATATAACATCCACATCACACCGAAAATAAACGCGGGAGTCGCCCTGTGTTCCAGTGCTGCTACCTGCTGCTGCTGAAGCGCTACCTGGAGTCGCGGCTGGGTGTGTGCCAGAGCAGGGCCGTCTACTGGGACCTTCTCGAGCGCATCAACGACCTGCGGCGTCTCAACGAGAACCACGTGAAGGTCTACATGCAGGTCAACCCTGAAGAAGTCAGGCCTCTACTCATTGAGATTTTCGATCTCAAGCAGAGATGAGACCGTCTCCCCTCCCTCGTCTGGACCTATGCATCTCTCGTGGTACTCGGAGACGGCACTAAATTCTTGCTCTTTTCGTTTTCTTCTGGATTTACTATTGTTTACTGCCCTTCTGTACCTAGTGTGCTGACGACCTCGCGTGATGAATTTCTCTCTGCTGTCTGTATCTTGTGGCTGAAATTTCATTTCTTTTTTTCATGAAAGTCCTCCCGAGTTGACATTTTTTAAGACTAACCTTCACTGCGGTTTCTGTGAACGAATATCACATTCATGTGTTGTGAAGTTTACACTCATTTTCTAGAGAGTATCGTTTCAATAAGTTTGCATGAGGACTGCAGGACTGATCACTGTCGTCTGTGGGAATGTTACTGCGCTCGTCTTTTAGGTTGCGCTACGTCTTCCCTCGCTCTGCCACACACCTTCGTAAAGGACACGAGCACAGCCATGTCAGCTCCGTACACGAGCTTTGGTCTGGTTCGCTGCCGGTGGTTGCCTTCCGTCGTGGCTTTGTCTTTGTGTGCATAGTGGGAACGTGTGCGACTGCAAGAGTGGTGCGGGTGTGACCGACAAAAATATTCAAGTGCAAGTTTTAGTAAGACTGAAAACCGCCGCTGTGTACTGCTTTTTTGTTTTGCCATTTACCTAATTTAAATACCAAGGACGAATTGCTCTGGCAGTAATATAACTGCGATGACGTGTTGCTGTGAGGAATTTAAGTATATTTTAGCATGTTTATTTGACTGCGTTTGCGATGACTACTGCAGGAATACATTTATCTCTGAAACGTTCTATGACATTAATATTGCCATGTAAAGTTTTTATGCCGTGAATATACAATTATATTTTTATGGAGTGGTTTTCTAATCTTTCTTACCATAAGTGTACAGTGTAAAATGAAATGGTGGATCGGTTTCATCTTCAGTCATTTCTTCTACGTTAAGCGAATCTAGAAAACTTTATTATAAGAATAAATAAAATGTTTTTAAAATATACATCGGTGCTACGCTAAATAAATGTGGGATATGAGAGTGATGGAAGATGCATCAGGAATTAGATTTTAAGTTTATATTTTCGTGCGAGATCTAACCTTTCTCGCAGGTTCACCCCTACCACCTCGTCGTTGGATCCCCGCTCAAGTTATTTACTCATAACTTCAAAATTTTCTCGACTCAAGTTGATATAATTCTTCAAAAATTTTCGTCATTCTTCTATAATTATAGCAGCTGATATCTCTAACATCTTACGGCTTTCCCCACCCATTCTCACCTATCGGGGTGCGTTTTATACTTCCCAGTTGAGGTTTTGCTTATCGCATTTTCGTTGATAACTTGAGAATTTGGGCTTATCATCCCGTGCGATGGCGCCCTGCTCACTTTCTGTGCACGTGCCATGTTCGCATTCACTCGTTCACTTTCAGGACACTTCCCAGTCTCTCTTGTGGGGGCATCTTTAATTAATTTTAATTTTGGCCGCCAAGCGCTGATGACACCGCCGGAAAGTAGATTATCGATAGCGCGGTGAAAAGCTAAACTGGGGCCGTTACATTGGTCCTTCTTCTGGAACCTTCTTTGGTACTTTTTGAACATTCTGGAAAGTACTTCCACTCAGCCCTAGCATCCCCGCTATGACCTAATGCCTCCACCGGGACCTGGTAACTCTTGTCTCGTCCAATACCTTTGAATGAACGTTTTTCCTGATACATTTTTCATGAATATCGGGAAATCCCGTCATTTCGCCAGCTGTAATCCTGAAAATTTCTCCTCTCATTTTTTAAAACTTGTCTTCGTCAATTTGACACGCGAAAATGCATGCAAACTCCGCACAATTTTCAGCCTTCACGCCCATTCAGCGTCTGGATCTCATCGTACTTACAGCGTTCAACTTAGTATTAGAAGTCAAAATAGTCTCGTATTTTTCAGACCGATGTGTTCTTATATTCACGCTCAAGTCCGTTTACGTGAACGCGTTGTGCTGCTAACGCCAGGGTTTTGGGTTCTTCCTCCTCCTAAGATTTGGTGCACGCTAGTGCGTTGCCGATGGCTAGTGCTTCTCTTTGTGGTCGCTCAGCACTCATTCCCCTAGAACTCCGCCAACAAATTCTGTCACTCAATACCCATTTCCTTATAACTCAGTTAACAAATTCTGTCGCTCAACACTCATTCTCTTTTAACTCTGGTAACAAGTTCTGTCGCTCAACACTCATTTCCGTTGAGGAGATACTTGAAAATGTGCAACCTCCTCTCTAAGATATAGNTTCGGTGCGAAATGGGCGGAGTATCCTAAAGCGCCAGTTATGATCGGTTTACTACTACTACTACTACTCAACACTCATTTCCTTATAACTCTGGTAACAAGTTCTGTCGCTCAACACTCATTTCCTTATAACTCTGGTAACAAGTTCTGTCACTCAACACCCATTTCCCAGAACTCCGCAGCAAATTCTGCCCGGATCATTAGTAATAGTTTTAGGTATCGGATTTCTGCCTGGTGCCGTGTTCGCTGGAACATCATTTGCCATTAAGCTGTTCTCGGCCAATGTTCCTGTGCTCATCCACTGGTCTACAGCGCTGTGGAACTGCAGGACTTGGACTCTGTGCTCAGTATATTCAAATGTTACTTACCGTTTTCATTTAAAATTTTCAAGAAGAGTTATGATTTTTATCAACATATTTTCTTGAATAATTTATTAAAGTAGACTCTGAAAAGACATTATTTCAACGCTGTTCTTCATGATTATTGTATTGATAACTACGATGATCCATAAAGACCACACCCTACCAGTTGATGTTTTTCCAACATGGATGCTTTGAAACGGATACCATTCCTCCAACTTGGCTTTAGGCCCTAGTACTCATTGAGAATAGTTAGAAGGTTTTTACCCCGACAGTAGTGTTAAAAAATGCCCATCCTTGTAAGCATGTCGTGAGAACTTTTCCCAGAAATTGAACCTTGCGTCTGATCGCAGGAAAATTGACTCTCATAGCAGAGGGCAGTTGCGGATTTATTCATGTTGTCCAGTAGGTTTCAGTTATTATTTTTCTAGTACTTTCTCGTGGAGGTGGATCACGGCAGATCTGCTTCTCGAGCGACTTTCATGCTTAATTACACGTGTCTACTTATCTTTTTTCTTCTCTTTGTGATGCTCAGTGTGACTACAGGATTGGATTTTAAATAACTATGTAGGCTGAACTAGGAATTTTTACTGAAATCTAATTATACACTCAAGCTTAGACAGTTCAGTTATATCATCGCTGTACCTCAGAATATTTTTTCTATTTTGTAAAATAAGTTAGTCACCTAGAGTTTTACCCAAGTTTCACGTTACTTGTTCAAACGAGTGTTCCAACTTCGCAGTACTGAGAGCAAGCAGCCTCACCCTAGCTCTGCCACAGTCACTTGGCACTTCAAGAACCTTCCTGCGATCTGATGCCTACCAAGTACACTGGTAACCGCTTTGCAATTCTCAAGCTCTTTGACTGATCTTCTAGTTCTCGTCATTGAGAGTTTTCCGGGAAAAGTAGCCAACGCCTTCTCACATTCAACAGGAAGGCTCGACGCAGGGCGGTGTGTTGAGTTGCATCCTATTTGAAATGGTACTAGACGGAACCACATCCACCTTACCTGGGAGTGTCTCAGCATCTCATCTAGGTGGGTGGCTTCACGATGTGTTCTTCCACACACCTGCCAGCATTGAGTCGCAGAGTGCTAATACCGCTCAACAATGGGAGCAGGTCGGCAATGGAACGCTGCTTTGTGTTTTCTGCCCTGCAGAAAACTGTAGGCCTTTCATTTTAGGGCTGCGGGGTCGCGACACTCCTCTTTCGATGCTAAAGGAAAGTCCTGCAGACTTTGAGCGGAGCACTAAGTTCTTGGGTATGAATCTTGATGATGAACCCTCATGGAAACCCCACTTGACTGCCCTGAAAATGGATTGCATTCGGAGAACGAACCGATTTAAATGCGTTTCTTATCTTTCCTGGGTTTTGATCGTGTGTCACGGCTCCGCCTCTATAGACGTTAATAATAAGAATTAAATTAGATTACGGCTGCACCATCTACCAGTACGCCAAAGAAACCACGCTTGCAAAGTTGGACCCGATGCGTCACGCTGCTGTGCAGGATTCCATTTTCGAACATCGCCAACAATTGCCTGAGTGTGGAGAGCGGAGAACATCCCCGCCTCCCTATGGGTGCCCGGGCATGGTGCAGTTATAACGTATGATTCTTTTTCTACGAAAGTAGTTGGCGCGTAGGTCTCTTCGGGGTGTGCAACTCAGCCTGCAATTCCTTGCGCGATTGAACCAATGGCCTTTCCTTACTTCTTGATCGCATCAGCAGACTCTACAGCTCTGGTAAATTCAACGCACTTAAGCCCTACAAGCGGGCTAAATACAGCCCGTTCAATCGACACTTTCTGCCCTGGAAGCCTGCTGCCAAAAAGAACAAAGCGCTGCTTGCCAATGTCATAGGAGGTCTCTTTTAGAACACATCGCTGAGAAACATCCATTCTCAGTAAAAGTATATACTGATGACTCAAAAACCAGGAACGCTGTGGGGTGCGCTGCCGTCTGCAAGGAACGGGGGAGATTTTAGAAATTATTTCCCATGGCGCCCGTGTTTCGTGCGGAACTGCATGCCCTGGTTGAGACGTTGAAAATGTTCGAGGAACTTCCGAGCAACTATTTTCAAATATTCCGTGAGCGTCGTCGATGCTATGAAAAATTTATAACAGCAATCGCTCCTTAGTGAAATTGCAGAATTTCTCACGATTTGTACTCGTATCGAAGCAAATGAAAATCTGCCGGGTACCCGGACATGAGATCTAGGGAAATGAAAGAACTGACTGTGAAGCAAATAGAGCTACGGCTACTGACAAGAGAACGCTTGATCTAGCAGTTCCTTGTCGAGATTACTACCCTCTCATTAAACCTGCCATGGAGGAACTGTGGTAGCGGCGATGGAGTTCTGAAGTCAACAATGGAAGAATGAATATAAAGCCCACTGTTGGTGAGTGACGCTCATCCAAGTGTTGCTATCGCCGTATGGAGGTAGCTGCATGCCGGTTGCGCACTGGCCACACCAGATTGATTCACGGTTGCCTCATAAAGCGGCGTCCCGCGCCGTTGTGACTGTTAGAGACCGCTGAGCTGAGAACCTTTATTAATTCCATCACGTTTTACCGTTGGGTTTTCAATGCTTTCCAACTTATGGCGTGGTAAGAGATGTGAGGAATGTGTGGTTTAAGCTTCCTTTCCCGTAACTCCTTGGTTACGTGAAGTACCTTGCCTGAGAGGTCCAAGCACACTGCTGATCAGCGTGAGCGTATTCGGTCTCCACGTCCGCAACGCTGATGCTGTATGTTTGGTACGCTGGCAGAACAAGAACGATCGGCTCTGAATATGAGAGCTTTGAGATGTTCTCTCATTTGTTCGAAATTCTTTCAAAAATCATCATCCAGGGCCACAGGGACGTGCCTCATGTGATGTAGCTCAACGTACGACTCGATGTGCAGTCCAAATTTAAACTGGAGTAATGATTGGCAATGGTGCAACATTTTGAGAATCTTCTACCAATTTACTCATCAAACTGAAATTTGATAAACTCTTGCTATGACTGTGGTAACTGTGGAATGTATCTGTGTTACGACTATTTTGACTTCTGCGCGTGCAGATTTTTTCCTTTGGATTTATGTATGTCTATTGAAATTATAAATCTGTGTTGAAGATCATACTTAGCTTGATAACATGCGTTGTGTAATATGTGGAATGTGAAACGCTTCCTTCTGTGAATTCGGCGCGATATGCACTATATTGTCGAAGCGCTAGTAATCTTTCTACTAATCAATGAATAATCGTCATTGTATTTACCGAATCGTCGCATTCCTTCGCGATTGCAAATGTTGCCCACGCATAACGAAATTGAATGCCTTCTTGCGCCTTCAATGAATGTACACTCTGAAGACGCAATCTCATGAGCTAAGTAGCCTTTCTGCTTCGTAGTACGAAATAAGCAATCAAGTTAAGTTTGTTGTATTGTGTTGCTGTCATCGATGAAATGAATTCTTGTCCTGAGATAATTTAACCCTGAGCACATACCGCTCGCACTCACCGTGTACATAGGTCGACATCTGCGATCACGACCTTGTATATCAGACAGCTGTTCGCCCCAAACAAAAAAAAAAAGAAAACCTAATTTTGCATTTAGCTTGACGTGGAGTTTGAAATTTCTCTTCTCTGCAGCCATTTTCCCTTCACCAATAAACTTGCGTCTTGCATAGTTAACAGTTGTTTACATACTTCTGGGCTGTCACAGCGAGGTGTGTAGCAGCCGTACTCCAACTTTAATCAGCATGTGAAATACTGCTACGTGAGCGATGTGAGATTTGTGCCCATGAGATGAAGCTTCTTGCTCTTGTGCCAACTAACGTGCTCTGCTTAATTTCTTCACTAGGCATTCAGCAACAACACGCGTACTTAAAAGCAGTACACGCGACATTCGCACGGGACAGGTGCATGTGGTACGTATAGCTGACGTACCCTACCATGTGTCTGGTACTTCTGACTCGCATAATTAGTGCACGGAGAAACGTTATTGGTACACCTATCAAAAATTTCAGTTGCAAAACTGGTGCATTCAGATGGTACACCTGATTTGCATTGTTGATGCGCCTCACATACAAAGTTCATACGCCTCACACACATGGTTAGCACGCTGGACACACAAAGTTCATACGCCTCACACACATGGTTAGTGCGCTGGACACACAAAGTTGTTCATACACCGAGCAGGTCCCAGGCATTAAGCTGTGCTTTAGCTGTGGATTTTGTAATTGAGTTACTCTTCGCCTGCTCGACGAGTCTGTCTGTCTGTCCTGAAGCTTGAGTTTCTCAAATTCTTGCCTGGAGGGACATCAATGGGGGAATATCGACTTCGTTCAAAGATTCGTTTTCTTGCTATTTGTAGGAGCCTCGACTGCGCACGAAGCTTTTCTGTTCTTACATTTAGCGTGAGTTAGCCTTTATTTGTCGCTCTAATGGTTACGAGAGTGGCCTTTGTTGCTCATTTTGGAAAACTCCATTGGGCGAAGCTCAATGGCCAAATTTTCCCTGGCTTTTTCACTTGAAGTATTTATGAATACGGAGGACAACCAATTTCAAAATCAATCATCCAATCTACGTTGTATTGCTATTTTTCTTGCCACTGACGTAATGCTGTTATGAAAACATTTTTACGCGCTGCTACCTCAGATTCTTTCAGTGCAGAAGAATTTCATGCTGGGAAATATCAAAATGTGCCACGGATTGCCCTGTTATGATTCCTTCTTCGATTTATCGCCCGTGATGCCTAATTTAATATGCCTAATTCAATACAGAAACGTTTATCGTTATGTCCTTGAAATGACTTCGAGTATCTCATGAGTGCTATTCGTATATAAATCGGAGAATGTGAGAATTTTTCTCTCCACTGTATTTTAAGAATAAGTATTTTATAAATTAAGAATTTATAGTGTTCGCAGAGATGTTATTAATCTGCTTGAGCTGTTTCAATTCGCTGCTAAATTTCAGCTGTGCCTATAATAATTACAAATTAGGAGTCAGAGCATCAGTGAAGTGAGAGTCATCGCCACCAGAACTTTCTGGAATTTAATGCGACAGCGAGTCGCTAGTTCCTCTCGTGGGGAACATAAGGTAGCTGAAGAGTTTCTTGCCATAGTGAATGGATGATCAAATCCAAAAGTGCTAGAATTTCTTAGGTTGTTTTGTATTAACTTTGTCTGTTCATAGAAATGGAAGAATCTCCTTATTACGGCTCAAGTACACTGTTAAATCCTTCAGTATCTCGTGCTGATTCCGAGTCCTTTGGTTTGGAAGGATGAGTTAGAACCTTTAAGTTTGGATGCAACAGTGTCACGTAGTGGAGTTGAAAATTGGCATTTATGTCAATATCTGTGGTTACGTGTGTAATTTTTCTCAAGTTGATGACATTTGTGTGCCATAAGCTAATATATGTTCAGCCTGTTACCTCTGAGATTTTATATGAACATGTTCGTTACCAATGTTATCTTTATATTCTTAATATACGGTTTTGATGCAATTAGACAATTTCATTCCACTCATTCTCTTCCGTCAAATCATACGATTGTCTTGAATAGTGCGGTGCATTCAGGGCTCATTGGAATATGATAGTCCGTTCTGCTGGATTATGCGAAATATATTTTAGAACAATATTTTGCCGTACACGTGTGATTTCTAGAACAAAAGTGTGCATCATTTCAAAACTGTCCATGCTATTTTCGAATTATTTTCAATCGAGTATTCAAGTGAAACAAGATTTACTATTTCTAATGATCTATGCATGTATCCTAATTTATTGTTTGGTTTGATTATGTATAGGAACAGAAAAACCTTTATTAATTCTAACACGTTTTACCGTTGGGTTTTCAATGCCATACAACTA
>VOMN01112908.1:0-21101 GCA_014899125.1 Orchestia grillus | reverse complement strand
TGTTTTGTGTTGGTGGCTTGCTGACTTGTGGTGGTGTGGGATGCCATGTGCGTGTTTGTGTTTTGTGTTGTGTGATGTAATGTGTTGTGTGATTTACTGAGTGTTGTGGATATGTTGGGTGTCATGAGTGTTTTGTGTTGTGGGGCTTCTGCGGGTCTGAGAGTCTTTTAACACAAAATTCAAGGATGGCCTCCGGCGAATCGAAGGCGTATCGCCCGGCAAAGTGTGACGCTGAGGAACGATCATGGACGTGCAGGGCCGAGCAGGGACGTGGCATAGACAAGCGATGCGAATGGCCGTGGACGTAGAGAGAAGCCGATAATGTTGGTCAAAAAGTGGATATTTCGTCGGTGATTCACCGATGATTCGTTTGATTGTTCTTAATTCACTGGCGCTACGTCCTCCCTTTTTAATAGGGATGTATACGGGTATCGAAATTTAAGACGGTGCAATTCTTCGTTTTTTTAAAAGCAGACTTCGTCAACTGAATTTACACTATTGGAAAATATCGTAACAGGTTTAGGAGAATTCGATATGTTTGTGATAAGAATTTGGGTTATTGAATGAATAAAATGCTTCTAAAAGTTTTCTGTAAGACTAATGTTGTATACTAAATTAACTGTAAAGATTACTATAAAATGTATATTGGAGAAACCCGTAAATAAGTATAGGAAAACTGAAAGGCTACTAGAAAATATTGACAAAAATTAATTATACCCTCTCGTTAACTAGCATTGTAAAGAAAAGGGCCATCAAACAAGTCAAGATAGCCCCGAACATTTTGATAAGTGAAATTTTTGGAAAATTCAAAGCTTTGCGCAAAAGTTTTAGAAAAATTTGATATGTTTTGAAACTTTTTTTAATAAATTTATAAAAACATATTGTTTAATCTTTCAAAAAAATGTTGATTAGAACTTCTTTTACATTGAATAAGACTAATTCCAATGTTCTATCGCAAAAACTGAGTGAGAAGTGGCATTTTGAAATATGTTTTAAAAAGAATATTTTTAAAGACCCATTTTTTTTAAAGCATTCGAAATAATGAGTGGGAACAACATGTTATTTTTTATATTGAGTTAAATAAGCGTGCCATATTTGAAGGCGATCCGTATAGAGGAAGATGAGGGCTTGCAATCTTGAGTGAAAATTACGCAGGACTTTAGTAAAAGCTCTGTGTTATATTTTGGAGCAGCATAGATACTATTTTACCTAATGGACAAGTCTCTGAAAACACAAACGATGATACCATGGCTAAAATGAAATGAGCACTCACAGTATTACTGGAGAGATGTCATGCCTTATTTTTTGTTCGTTTTTTCTGTAATTGATGAACAAATGACTTATCCAGTATATCCAGTATTGACTAATTATTGTTGAAACTAACTGGTATGCCTCATGTAAGCGAGATCAAGCCTAATTTCGTCCCAGTAAGCCCCGACACAAGTTGAACTTGGGAGACGATTCCAACAGGAACTTTAAAGTTGAAGATTGTTATCAATGTACACATTTATGGCAGCATAACAATTATTTGGGAAAATTATGAGTTAGCTTTATATTCGTAGCGTTTGGAGGTCATAAATGTTGATATATAATTAAAGTGAAACAGTTATTCTTGCATCACTTGTTTCTTGAATAATCAAACATATAACGTTGATACTGGTATTTACTAACACCATTTATAATTCCAAACATTTTCAGATGAAAGCGTATTTGATTCTTTTAAATCGTATCTAGCCACTTAAGATCTGTCATCTTAATAGACACATAACGTTTGACCAATTTTTTCAGTAAGGATTTCACTTCTAATCATCCAGCGACAGAAGTCTAACGACGTTTTGCAAACAGCGAGATAGTTTGAGTTAGCGTTCAGCGACGATAGGCTGAGGATTATCTTATGCATATCCTGTCCATAATTGCGACACAAACCTTCCATCTAGCTGCAGCAGACCAAGAGTATATCAGGCTCGGTCGACACTTTCTACTATCAGTTTTCGGACAAAAATCTTCTCTGGCGTCACGCTTGCTGATCTCCTAAGAGGTAGGTGTGCGCAGCGCGCGTAACATCGATTTTCGACGAGACGCTAAATTGGCATGTGACCGAAACAGAGCTCAATGGACAAATCACTTACACGCCACCTAAATGCCCACATGAAATCAGTGACTTCTATAGGAACCATTTCTTAACCACACAAATACTTAGCATAATGTTCAGCACAATGAACACTTGACACTTTCTTCGTTGCACCTTTAAATAGGATATGGGACGCAAATATATTTATGTAATACTGAGTTAATGAGTAATACAATAAAGGTGTGCTTGATATGTGTGAATGCTCATTACAATGTTAAGATTAATCAATACTTTTCTCGTTCTATTAGCTTTATTTTGAGAGCGACGACATTCTAGCACTGATCACGTTTGTTGTTTAAGTGGCCGATTTAATTCGACCAAGATTTATGAATTCTCCAAGATGTCTGCCAAGACGGATACAACAACAATCCGAGTTAGATTTATTTCTTACACAATTTTATTATGATGTGAACATGCAGGGCAAATGAAACACTATTTTTAAAAAGTTAACTAAATGATAGAGCTTCGGAGCATTTTTTTTCGTCACTCTTTCATTAGTCTGCAAAAAATCTAGAAAAATGCACGTTCAAATGACAATGAATACATAATTACTAATGTTTCACATCAGAGGCACAGAGTAGTAAAAGAAAAACAATTTAACATATGCTTTTAACTAGTTCGTGCAGAATTTCATGCGCTACAGAGCTATTCTGATCATGCTCTATGCGGAGCATAAAGATATATAGTCGCGCACCGGTAATCCCCTCGTTTCTCTACCTATTAGTAGTATCAGAGATCATGCAATAAAACAAAACGATCCTTTACTTAGGAAGAGTTTCATAGTTATAACATCGTTGTCTTCTGCAGATGTAAAATTTTTAGAAAGCATTTGTAAGCTTCGCCTGTCTCTCAAAGGCCAGAATAGGATAGGTACGTAGCCCGGGTCATGCTACACCAACCGGTTGGATGCAGACGTTAACTGGGTTCTTTCTTCCATTATGCTGTGTCTTTGTTGTACAACGTTAGTAATGCAGTAATTAAGTATCAAGCATCATTTTCGCGAGTATTTTATTGATCATTTTGCTGGCTATAGAGAATGGATAGAGAAAGAGCTCGAAAGCTACGGATTTGGTATCCTTTGAAGAAATAGTGTTTCCTATAGCCTCCATAGTAACTTTTATAATAAAATTCTGTTTCCCTGAAACTAAGTCCATCCGTGGGGCTTAATTCTTATACATTACACATTTACTTGAGGAAGACTCATTTACTCAATTATATGTTCGTAGATCACATCAACTGTTAACAGATAAATCTATCTCTTTATAAGGTCATTATAAAAGGATATGTAAATTGATGACGGAGTGTATTGAGCAAGCTTGAGAAAATAGTATAAAAATCGAATTAAAACTGATTGTAAAATACTACCTTGAATAATGCGTTTTTATTGATAACTGTACGGATGATGTTAAAATGTGATCAAGATTTACACATGCATTAAAATAACTCAAAAATTTATCCCACCGGGTATGTTCGTATTCACAACTCCGTTGTATTTATAACATTTTCTTATGGATGTTATCTTACTAAGCTTTGCTGCTGAATCAAATAATTCAATGTCGTCTGAATAGATCCCTGATAAAACGTAAAATTTAAAAAGTATATTTATCTCCATACCAGTAAAATGAATTTTGTTTTGGTATATATAATTTCAATTTTGAGGGCAGAATAAAATGTTAAGAAAAATTATTTCTGTGATCTTTTAATTGTAGGTCATACGATTTCCATGAAATCATCGCATTTGCCAAAAAATGAAACAAATACATTGATAGGTTCATTATGATATGTGCTCGTGTATTGTTTTCAGTATCTATTTGAGCCAAATGTAATGCACGAGGGATTTAGAAATAACTATACTATAATTTAGGATGTAAACAAACATTTTTCCAAAACAAATCACATCCAATGGGCATTCAAATTCTATTTATAGAAGTGCATATAAGCTATGAACATCGAACTTCCAAGTGAAGGTGAAACTTTAATTCATAAATTCGGATTTTAGGTCTAATCTCTTAGAGTGATGGGATGAATACCTTCCCATTTTTAATTTCTTATGTGACTTTATAAAATTTCATAATGCTATGCTAATTGGCAAGTTATACTTTCCAGGAATAAGTTTAAAATGATCTCAAAATTAGAGCAGCTATGAATTATCAAAATTGAATCATCGATATAACAGCACTGTACAACGTTTTAAGATTCTAGATTGCCTGATCATTTCAAAGCTATGCACAAATTTTCAAAATTCTAGATACCCTTATTTTATTGAAATATTTTGAAACATTGACACCTAAGCCCTATTATTACTTTATGATAAGTAGTTCCTTCTGATAAAAAAAGATAACTGAATAAAACTCATATACGTACATCTAGACAAGCACCTACTCAAGAATAGAAATACATGTGTGCATGTGTAAATAAGCATAGAAAGTTAAAATAAATATATATTTTTCCGATAAATTTGATGTGAAGAAGTTTTTGGTAATTTGCAGTATTGTTCGAGTACTTTATCCTTGAAATTTTATTGTAAAAGGATGAAGTCTTAATAATTTACTCTAAGGTTGAAAGCAAAGGAGCGAAACATTCAGGTTACATAAGAAAATCAGCTAGAAAATAAAAAAAGAGTCCTGGAGGTTGAAAAAAATATTTGATGCGAAGGGCAGGAGACAAAATATTATAGGGATAAGACCTCGAGTGGTGATTCAGTGATTTGAATACTGGTACACAGCTACAGAAGTAATTTAAAACAATGGAATTAGTTTTTCAGAATCAGTTCATGTATCGCCATGGACTAGTAGATTTGTATAAATCATTGTATACAATTGAAGTTAAAGGTACCCTTGCAAAAAATGAGCAAAATGTATAATATGTATTATTTTGCTACTAACTATGGTATACAATAGATATAGAATAATTTATTTGTGACATATCAATATTTTCCGTTAGTTAAAAATTGTAACATTTCACACATATGATATTGATGTCACAAAGGAGAAAATGTGTGCTCAAATTTGAAAGTATATTCTCTTAATAACTTTAAAAGCTTCCCAATTTCTTAAAACTTCCAACAACGATGTTCGAATAACAAACATTGAACATTTGTTACTGATATATACATTCATTTTAATCCACATATTATGCAAGATGGTGCAATGTTTACAAATTTAAATTAAAATCTTATTCATCATTGCGGCACAACATGAGCTGCAACATACGTATTTCTAGAACTATAAAACTCACAGGTTACATTTTTAGGGATAATTTGGAGAACTTTTTCTGGGATAAATTTTATTTTCCCAAGCTTTCGAGTGCTTTTACTCAACCCATTTTCAAGGGAAATTTTTTTAAAAAGTTAGCGAGGGATATGGGCGAAGCGGGTATCTAGTACAAGGGAATCGAGTTTTTGGACCGTACATTTCTTTTTTTTAAAAAGAAGAATTGGTCAACTGAATTTGCACTAATGGATAATCCCGTAATTAGTCTAGGATAATTCGATACGTTTGCTATGAAAATTTGGATTATTGAATGAATAAAATGATTCTGAAAGTTTTCTCGATTTAACATTTTTTCAGTTATCAAAATGTTTTGGGGCTTCTTGACTTATTTGACGGCCGTTTTCTTTACAATGCTGGTTAACAAGAGAGTATTAATTCAAATAATTCAAATTAATTTTTGCCAATATTTTTCTGATCTTCTTTTATTCTATCCTATACCTATTTACGTGTTTCTCTAATACATATTTCATCGCAATCTCTACAGGTAATTTAGCATACAACATTAGTCTTGCTGAAAACTTTTAGAAGCATTTTAGCAGCAGACGCTTTTCTCTCATACTGATTAAGTTATTTTCAATTTACGAATACACCCCATAATACTGAGGATAGGAAAATTAACCATTTCATGAGGATCAGAATAAAAGCTAGGTGAGATGTTTGATGGACACTCCAAAAGATTATAACCGACATAAAGTGTTTCCCAAGTACTGTGAAATGCACTCTTGACTGAGAAAAAAAGCTAAACTTTTAAATAATAAAACAATTAGAAAGTCAAGGAAAATTCCTAATAGAGTCGTCAGACTTTTATGCATAACTAATCTGAGAGCCAAAAAAAACCTCCCGTGACTTAATGGATAGATGAAACAAAGTTTTTTCTGAAAATGAGCATGCCTCTAACGCTATAGTTTTTCGAAGATATTGTGAAAATGGATTGCAAGGAAAAGCAGCTGTGAGGAAACAGTAACTGCGCAAAGGAAATATAATTAAGAGTGTAAAATTTGCTCAAGCACACAAGGCCTGGACAATAGATCAGTGGACGAAAGCACTTTGGACAGATGAGTTAAAATTAGAAATTTTTATCTCTAAAAGAAGATATTATGTGAGGCGTAGATCAAGTGAAAGATGTAATTCTCACGCTTTGTCCCAAAAACGATGCATTGCGGAGGGAATATTATTGTATTGGGTTGTTTTAGTGGGCATGGTTTTGGAGACTTGAAAAGGATTGTTAGAAAATGGATAAAATAAATGAATCACCAGATTCCTATCCGCTATAGTGTTCTATCAGGGTTACGCATAGTTGGATAATGTTTTGTGTATCAGTAAGATTATCCTCTGAAACACACAGAAGCACTTTATAAATAGTATTTAGACAGAAAAGGTTAAAGAAAGCTCCATAATCTAGACTGGCACCCACATATCTCCGATTTCAATCCAATTTAACATCTGTGAGATATTTTAGACCAAACCCTCGCCAAATCAAGAATTTCTTCGCAAAATACGTTGTGGGAACAATTGCATGCTGCTTGGCTAAAATTTCCAAAAGAAATATGAAAGAAATTGGTGATTTATATGCCTGAAAGAATCGAGGCTGTGATCGAAGCAAAAGGGTTACACTAAACATGAAATATGGTAACTTTTTTTTTTTGTAGTTAGTGATCTATGCACTATCATTCATTGAATTTAGTTTGTAGGTTTCATAATTGATTTTTACGATATTTTCACTTATGTATGATGTATATCAGATAGAAGTAAAGAAGGTCGTGGCTTTATACTTCTGAGCAGTACTGTATGTTACAATAGTTTGATGCAAAGGAGAGGCATAAATAATTTAATTTAATTCACTTCAGTTGAGACACCTTTTCATTTTTCCAATAATAAATTAATGAATGCAATTAATTTTTGGGAATAACTCAAACAGAAGTAGTCCCATTCACCTAAAAATATATGTATTTGTTTCCACGACATCCATGAAGTTAAGCAAGATGAAGAGTTATTTTTTTAATTAAGAGGAAGTTTTAACTGGGACGCTTACTCTACCATCACTCACCCTTTGCTTAATTAAAATACAGACTCCATTTTACATTTACAATGCTCCAATTTACAGGCAACGATGTTGGCCCCAGTTGTGTAAAATAAATACATTTTACTTAATCAATTGAATTTCATTGATCACTTTTTTGGCACATTGCATTAGGAATGTGTATACCTATATTGAAATCAATTTTTGACCCTCCGAGCAGTTGTTCAGCTCCAAAACCAGATGCTAGACTAGTTAACCGATCAACAATTTCATTACCTGTGGTATCTTCTACGTGCATCTCTTCGCTACCGGGTGTCTAAGGCCTATTCGTTTGGAATTAAATTTTAACATTTCATTGAACCTAAGCATTCATTTATTTTTCCCTGCAAATTGAGGGCGAGGAGTGGCTGACGTTGTAATGCTTTGAATCCTTCCGACGCCTACGATTTTTGATAAAATTATTAGAGAAGCTGATGAATTCCTAATTTTTGCCACATCTAAAATAGAAAGAAGATTCGGGGCGCTTTTCATAAAAGGCTCTTTTTTACTTCAAGGGCTCTTTGTTGTTCGATAGGTTTTTTCTGTCGAGACGTTTTTACATCTTCTCCTGATGAAGATGAGGCATCAAGTGTGTTTTGACAGGAGCTATTGCTTTCGACGACTGCTATCTTATTTAATAAACTTGATTTATTAATTCGTTTCTGGTGTAATCAAGTTTCTGGATTAATTCATCTTTTTTTCACATGATCATTTTGACGTTTCTGTTAGTCTCCATCAATGTTAACAATCTTACCATATTTATTTTCTCACAGTAGCCGTGATAACTCATCATTTGATTCGATCATAATTAACTCAGCATTAGAATGCTCTATGTCAAGGAATTCTTCTAAATATTCGAACCAATAATTCTCCTTTTATGTCGTATACTTATATTTCTTTTCTTTACTCTTCTCTAACCCTTGCCACTAGGTAAAAGTTAATTTAAAATCTCAATAGTATGGCACTTCTGCGTCGTGAAATTACAGCTTTCTGCCTCTCGTTCAACACATTATTCGCGATTAAACTCAATATTTCTCAGATTTGGCGTCTTTGTACTGCGTGAATAAACAAATTACTTCTTCTGTGGTGAGAAGCTTCGTTGTATTTAATTAATCTATTAGTTTTCAAATTAACCAAGCCCTTGTTGAGCTTTTTAATCCTGATTTAAATGTCATTATATCAAATGAATAGTAATATTATATGTGAAGAGAGAAACACAACATCTCTTATGTCAAACGTTACGTTGAAAAATTGAATACCTGACTATCCAGGGTGGCTATTTCAAGTTCCTTTAATTTAAAGGACGACTAAACCACCCGTAACCCGTTGGGTCACTACTTAAAGTCTCGTTTGAGCCTTAACTCTAATAATTCTTCTTTATTTCTTAAGAAGTATCCAAAGCCCACGAAAATAATTCAGTAACTTTAGTCCTAATGAATTTTCATCATGGTACAATGGAAAAACCTTTATTTGATTACTCAGAAATGTGTTTTGAATTGCTTCCATATGTTATTATTGGAGAGTGAGCTTGGTTGCAAACAAACAAGCACGCAAGATGCTGAGAGTTTAAAAGTATATAGATAGATAAAACCATTACATTTGCAGTCCTATTTTTCATTACTAATTCAATGACTGCTTTAATTACCAGCTCAATATTTTATATTTCTGCATTGCAATATCATTGATTTTACTGTTTTATAAATAATTATTAGTTGAGAATTTGAAAAAACTAACACACTAGCGTTTTCGTTATTTTCAGATTTGCGCGACCTCGGAGCATTATTTTTAGCCTGTAATTTCGCACTGGAGGGGTTTAAAGCAAATGGAAACATAAAAGAGGGTGTTCCTAAAATACCACAATGGTTAAGATTTTCCATCACCCTAGCGTACATGTATGTTCTTCGTGTTATAGAAAAATATTAGGCTAGAGTTTGTTTTAGAGCAGCTATTTTCCAGCGTTGTTGTGAAAGACGTGTAGTAACTCGTATTTCGATCAAGCAATAAAACTAAATTTTCTACTCAGATAGTGTTAAAATAGTATTCGAATGATTTTACCGACAAAATATATCTGGAAGACTCAAATAAACATAGGCAATTCGAAGAATTAAAAATTACGTGGAAATTGTGAAATTTCCATTTTATACATAATACTCAAACAAATAGCAAAAATATTGGTTCTTATGGGTATTTGAACAGTGTGCCTTAAATGCTTCATTAGTGTTAATATTGTAGATTTTCACTGCTGTTCTCCACAGATCATTACAGACTACATAGAGTACCTTTGGTGGGTAAAAGGTTGCATAGAAATAGGGTCATCATTCAGGTCTAAGTCCAAGTACAATTCTAAATGCCAACACTGCGTGAGCCGTATAAATTCCCTCCATACGGCTGATGCAAATTTCTCAAACATTTTAAGCGCTTGAGTACTTCGACCAAACTAAAACAGTAGATTACATTTTCAGCACATCGATCAAGTTCAAGGCGGTTGAAAATTTTCGGCGAGTTGACTCACTCCATAGCGAGTTGACTCACTCCATAAATCCTATCAAAAGAGTCAGTGTAAGATCTGAAATATTCAAGATAATTTTTTTTCAATTTTATAATTAGGGTAAGTAATTATACCTAAGCCCATTCTTTTGTTTAAATTTGCTCATATCGTCTTGAGTGAACGATGTGAACTTTAACAAAGCAACACATTCGGTGGTCTTGTGGTCAGGAAAGAAAAAGTTTATGCTTTATAATGCACAATTATAACAATGAACGTTCGTGAAGAGCGGCCAATGATTGAGGAATATTATACGACGAAATATCAAAGTATCTGTTAATTTTTATGAGGTTATTCTACGCTACAAAATAAATAGCTATATTTTCACGGTCATGTTGATTTAAGTGGCGTTGTAAACAGAAGTGTCTTTACGAACAATTGTTTTACTTCAGTAAATCTGCCTTGTTGCTCAGTTCATTGTATTTGTATTCTTCATTGCAAAGCTTAGTTTTCATTTAACATAAACTCTTTTTCTACATTTTCAAAAGGATTTATACTGTTTTCCTGTTCCCCTTTCAAGAGCATGCGGAATTATAACGATGCACTTACAGAGAAAATAGAACGACTTCTTAAATTTGCAATCATCCTATTATATACTAAACACAGTTGTCGCTTGCTTGGTTGGTCCGTCTTTCTGTCAAACTCTTAAGGATTTAGATCGAAGAGAATTCCTGGATCCGCATTCCTAAATTAAAAGCGAGACTCTCAAATAAGGCAGTCCGTATCATGATACGGACATGTCAGACATTGTTTCATGTCAGAGTTACCGTGAATAAGAGGACATCTTAAAAATTTGCATAATTTGCCGCGTCACTTTTGACGGCGTGCGTTTACTAGTATAATAAATGGTTTGGAACAGAAGACGTCTTGGTTATGAATTTTTCATTATTTTCAAATGAAGGGACGATTAGCAAAGACAATTAATTTTTGCTAAGCTTTCGGTTGAAGAAACTCCAATAAGTTCCATGAGCGATGCATTTGATCGAGACCTGCACTAAATAGTAATCAGTTTCTATACTGCGGTATAAAATGACTACTATTAAAAACAATAAAAATATGCTCTAATTGTTGACCAAAATGAAGTATGAATGTTCACACTTTATCAGGAAATCGATCTGGTAACTCTCTTTGTATTCTCGCCGTCAGTCATGCATCAGCAAATCGTATGAGTGTAGTTGTGCATGCTTTGCGTAATCAATAACTCGGACAATTTTTTTGCACAACTGTCTCATGATTAATTCTCCAATTTATTATGTTTCAGAAGTGCTAAAGTCCTGCTCAGCGTTCCTATTTGTCTCCGTGACAAGAAATTCGAGCGCAGCACAAAGCTCTGCTGTGCCACTGAAATGACCGTGAGTGAAGCTCAGCGCAAGACATGGGGTGGGGTGACTGTATTGAATATTTTCCCTGGAGATAGACTAACATCAACATTGGCATGAAATTTGTAAATTATACTAAAAAAATTTGTTAAATGTTACTCGTGAGTCAGTCATAACAACTATCACATCAAAAGTCACTGAACAAAGGTCAGCAATACTACTGCGATGTTAATGTTAAAATTTCTTGATACTAGAGAACTTTAACTAAATCTCTATTCGATAGGGCTACAAAAAATTTCAAAATACAGTTTTCAGAATGCATCAAAATACGTACAGTATCTTTTCTAAAGATCGATCTGTTTTTCATACAACATTGGTCACGATTTTAAAAATAGCGAAAGTTTGTATGCCTTAATTCTTAAGAACACATATGTATTACGACCATCAAAACTCTTTAATAAGGTAAATTGTTTTGAATCCCATGGATCTACAAATGCTGACGAAAGATCTACTGTAGACAATGTATATCAGAATGATACATAAATTGACACAATATGCAGTGAATGAGTATTATATTTTTGTTAATATGAAAGATAAGCTAAATTTCATAATTCCGGCAACGCAACTTTTGAACAGAGGCTAGAAGAACAAGATGGCCGTGTGTTGTGGTGCAGCAACATCGGCCACCTCTATTACAATTCTAGGATGTTTCACTTTCAATATACATTTTGTGCATTTAATTAATTTGTCCACAGTCCATGACTGCTATTATTGTTTTCTCTCAAGGTCCAGATCAATAATGGATAACTTCTTCCGTAGACCCCAGTTATTAAGCAATTAAATTTAGTGGTACATAATGTGATTCTGTAGATGATAGAATCTATCCCGAAACTTCCTCATCAATGCTTGGAATTTTGTTCTTTACTTTCTGTTGGCCAATCAACTTGCATTTTTGCCAAATCAAATATGGGCCACACTTCATTCTTTTTAAGTACGTTGAAAAAGGTGAGTAGATTTTTAGGCATAGATACAGCAAGTAAAACAGTTATGAAATCAGTCTTCTTCATCACATCTGGTTATTCGATTTCCATCATGTTTAAACACGCATTTGAAGAATTTACCTGCCAAAAAATTTTGTTTGCGCGCTTTTATTGCTACGTACACTGCTATTTCTCTAGGATAAAACATTTTTCACAGAACATAGTTCCATGTTAAAAATTAAAATGGATTTTTGTGCAGTTTCTCCAAATGCCTTCGCGGCGCCGTGAGCGGACACTGCTGCTGCTGGTCGCGATTCTTTGCTTCTCAACTACCACTGAAGCTGCAACTGATGAATCCACAGCCATAGGTGAGTTGACACAATACAGCATCCTGCATGCTTCAGTAGTAAAGCTTGTTAGGTAAATTAATAAAGTAAATGTATTGAAATCAATATTCTAAAGTAATCCCAGGAAATTCTGCAAAATCAACAATGCAGCAGACAAATAAGGACTCAGATAATGTTACTATCAGGTACGAAGTAGTGTTCCTGGAACAGAATGTATGTCGTGTAGTTTAGTTTTTATTTGTGAGACTTGAGATCTTACCAATGGGCGAATAAGTATCACTGCTGCTTTAACGGAATGAGATCACAGTCGTACACCCACACTATATTATGAACATAGACCGGAACCTGAAAATCGTGGAGCTACTTCTTCACTCAGTTTATTATGAGAAAAAATTCAGAAGGATAGAGAAGTTAACAGGCAGACGATCACACGGGCAGAAAGTTCAGTGCAAAGATGAATTCTATTCTACTCATCGCTGCCCTGGTGATGAGCGCTATCCTGCAGCTCTTCAGAGAGATTTTGCTGTTATTGCATTTTATGCCGCTCTTTTCATTGTCTCTGTTTATAGAAATAGTTTAGTACCTTACACCAGCTTATAGTTCAGAATGAAAGAGTTATTCTAAATTATTTGGTAGTCGTGAGAGCAAAGGCTAGAGAATAAGGCCATGGCAGAAAATTTTGAATTTTATGAATTCAGATTTTACTATCAAGTTGAATTTTAGGTGTCGTTATTAAATATACGATCTGCAGGTATGGCATTCTCAACAATTTATTATTCTTAACGGCAGCAAAATGAAAATATTTTAGATTTTATAAATAAGTTTTGAATTATTATTATATGATATTAATATTTCTACTTTCAACAACATAGGACTGGAAATTTAGTGTCATGATTGACAGACTCGAGCTCCTTCAAATACGAGAGGGAATATTCAGGCCCTTCTACGCCTCCCTATAATAAGTTTGAATAAATTTAAAACATAAGTTCTGTAAGCAACAAATCATCTATTGATGCATTTTACTAGACTTACAAAAACATCACCAATTACCTTCTACCAAATCTTTTATTTTACTATCAGCAAATTTCCCCCATTGCTATTACGAAATTCCTATTTCACAGAAATCATGCACTCTTAATGGCATAGGACGGTTTTTTCTCGTGTGCAGCATATCCATTTGAAGAGCAGATGAAAAAACAGTTGGAAAATTTTCAATGTGTGGCTTGGGGGTAGCATTATCAGCAAGAATTTGGAACAATTGTTAAACTTTGTTCTCTAACAGCAAGTCACTCTCAAGTAACTCAGTAGCTGTGAATAAGTAAACACATATGTCTTCATATTTTTGTTTGAAAGTGCAAGCACGCTACATATCCATGGTTATGAAGATATTGTATATATGTATGAAGGCCTGAATTTGTTACGTTTAAGACTCTGGAGAACCCAAGATAAACCCATGAACCCCTGAATGTCGATATGCAGACTCAAGGTTACCCACTACGATATGTACGCTCAGTCATATCAAGGAGTATTTTATGTCGAAGAGACAAAATTTTTCTAGAATATGGATAAGTTCGGTAACCCAGGCGTAAGTGAAGAAAAGAGACAATATGTTCCAGCCTCAACGTTGAAACTTCCTTAATAAATTCGCACATTAATATTTCCTCGATGAAACTATATGCTCAGTAGTCACATAGTCACGTTGTACTCGCACAGTTCTTAGTTTACATAAAAACAAATATAAAACTCCATTTCCCGGAAAAGAGGTTCTTGGAATATAATAAAAAGTAAATTTTGGAAAGGTCATGAAAACAAACTTATCCATACGTTCGGAAGAATCATCTGAAATGAAAGGACACATAATATAACATGAAACTTGTATATTGTTTTACATACTGTCGAAATCATTTCAGATTTTTTCGTAATGTTTTCTACAGATTTAAAAAGAACATATAACCTTGTCCAAGAAGTGTTGCGTTTTGTCATTCAAACGTCAAAGCCACGGCGGGAAAGACAACAGAGCTCAGCGTTGACCTGTGACGAAAGATTATTGTCCTTCACGAATTGGAAAATAGTTATGGTAATTTTACTAAACGCTTCGTCATCCCGAGATCTGTAGAACAATTTGTTTTAAAGAAGTTTTTTAGTTCGGCATAGCTTGGTCTTTTCCTGGACGTGGAAGGTAACAGAAACTGTCACGAATAACTATACGAAAACTGTGTCGTGCAGTCGATATGAACCCAAAAGTAGCGGTGAATGACATGGACAAGATGTGGGGTGGGGGACACGAGGTTCCAGCGTTACTGCTCACACAATGTAGCGTTATCTGAGCAAGAATAGACTGCGGGGTCATCGACCGCGACCAATACTTTGTCAGAAATAATGGCATGTTGTTGCTTGAGTAAAATTTGCCAAAATTCGCTTGGATAAAGAAGGTTACTTCTGGAAACGAATGTTATACTGTGATGGAAACAAAATTAACCTATTTACTTATAATGATGTTTAATAGGTGTCACAGGTAAATCATTATAATTTTTCTCATTTTGTTTATACTGTAATACCTCAGGAAATAGTAATAATAAATCTACGAAAATTTGGGCGTTTATTAACAGATTAAGAGGACGAAAGTTCATTTAATATAACCGCCTTCGGCCATAACGACATCCGCTATAAGCGTTGGTGGTTGACCCGTACCTTATCCAACGACCTTATTGCCTTCTCGATGTCTTTTTTGAGGTCTGCGACGCTCTTGTGAGGCCCGTACGAGCTTTGGGTTCGATTCACACCCAGAAATAGTAGAGCAAGAGGTTTAGGTCAGGTGAGTTGGAAGATCACAAGTCCTTCTCCCAGAATCGCACACTGAATCTCTTGAGCAAATCGACAGTTTGTGGGCCGAGTATTTTCGGCAAACAGACTCTTTGCCAGCAGCCTTAGCTTTCGTCCAAGGTATGATTTTGTCCTCCAAAACTTTGGAGTATACGGCGGCATTCACTTTCTCATGGCCGACGAGAAAGTGGATAAACGTGTCGCCCTCACTCGAAACCACGCAGAAGGCCATGAGGTTGGCTGCTTTTTCATAGTATCGTGGGTGAACCTCACTACACAACGAGGCATTCTAGCAGTCATTCCGTTTATTAAAGACTCTATCGACCGTAAAAATCTTATCGTCGCAGACCGAGTCCTTTCCCTTTAATCAGTTCAACAACTTCATGTATCTCTCCGAGGTGAATTCCTTCATCTTGTGGGGCTTAAGAGTTTTGTCTCAGCTTCTTGATGGTTCTGTTGATCATCGGGATGCTGACGGCTCTTTTCCTGGCCAGTGTCAAGAATGGCGAGTTCGGATTTGTTTTGACGCTTCTCTTGAGGCGTGCCAAAAAGTGTGGTTGAGAGTCTTATCGCTTTTTGGCTTATGGGACGATCTTTGGTCTTGGCCCGACTCGTCAAAACACTTGCAGACGCCGTAGATTCAATGCCTCGGATATCAGGGGGCCTATGCAGCGTAGGTAGGGCTCAGACTTGCACGATGAAGTCCACATATAGCCGAACGTTCGCCTACTCCAGTGCTTAATCTTCACTCCACAAAATCGTAATTTCATATATTGGTTTGTTTTACACGTGGCTACAACTGAGTGCGGTCAGGGTTGCCAAGTTACACTGTGTTAGGGTTGCAATCCACTTTAAAAATGTACGAATTTATCTACTCCACCCTGTGGAAGATTTGGCTCAAGAAAGGGAAGCCGTTGCTCCCTATGAGCACAGTCCTAACAGTTAAGCACCTACTCAAAACATCTACGATGAAGTCGAGGAAAGGATGAAGTTAATTTTCTTCAAGTGGCACTGAAAAATTAAATCCGACGAAAGAATTTATAAGGTCTGATACTTACATCAAAATTGTGAATGAAAGCCGAACGTTACCGGCGGGAAGCCTTGGTCTAGAATCTAGACCAAGGCTTCCCGCCTAGATCGACGATTCATCTATAAGTAGATAGTGACTCCAAGCGGGCGGGTAAATCTGTAATTACAAGGCTTCAAGGAAACAAAATAAATTTTTAGCATGCGGGTAAATCTGTGACTACATGGCTTCAAGGAAACAAAATAATCATTTTCTAAGCCCTTCGATGAGTCTCGACTGAAATTCGAAAAAAATGTATGGCTCGGATTTAAAGTCAAGATGAGTCATAGTCATTGAAATTCTAAGAACGTCCGAGGAGAAACTTGCACTAACCTTAATAAGAACCATAGGTGAAGACAGCTAGAAGTTATAATAATAAAAGGCTATGCTACTGATAATTAGTATTTCAATTATGTTCACATTTTCAGACTGTATGAATCAGTGTTTTCGTAACTTTTGCGAAATTTTCTTCTTAAATTATTCCGTATGACAATTAATAAAACTGAGTATTAAATACTTTTTCACGTGCGAATAACATATAAAAAATAAGACTGTACAAAAACTAGGGTTTGAGAAACTAGAAGAAATATAGAATATTAGCGGGTGTGTAAGTAATTTCGTCGTTAACAGTAACAATCTTATTGCTCGCAGAAGTATCAACGCGCAATGCTTTTTAAATTCTCAGAAGGGTGAGGTATTGTGCTATGCATGATTTTCGCAGAACACAGCTTAAAAATTAATTTGGAGGGAAAGAGTTCCCCGCAGTAATGCCCACAGCTCATACAACTTGAAAATTTGTTCAGAAATATAATCTGTTTGATTTCTATCAGGTATGTAATGCAAATTAAGTTCAACCCCTCTCTCGTAATTTCTCAGCTTTTGAAGACAATGAATTTATTGCATAGTCATTCCCTCATGTCAAACAGCAGGAAGCATTCGAAAGCTTTTGGGAATTAATTGCATAAATAAAATTAATATTCATTATACAGAACCTGAACATACGTACTTGCACAGCTGTATTGTTGACGTATTTTGAAAATTTTCGTGCTCTGGTTGCCGGTAAGGAACACATGTAATTCAGAGGACGTATATTTAAACAGAACAGAAGTTATAGACAACTAGGAAATCAACAAAGCAATCAAGAGTATGGGACAAAAGTATGTGACTAAACAAAACATAAGTTTTTAGAATTTAGTGACGTCACCCCTATTTATAATAACAATATTGAGACGATTATTGTCACTGAAAATGAACTTTTGACTTTCCGTTTATGACATCCAGTTCCATTCTTGAATGGAAGTGATCCTCATATTAACAATGTTCTTTAGACTCCTTCTATAAAATGCAGTTTTTAATACTAACTAGTAATTTTCAATGGGAGTTAGGTCAAGCGAGTGGCTGGGCTACGGAATTACATAAGAAGAATTATGCGTGGAGTGAAGGCCTGCAGACTACTTCGATGCAATTCTCTAGTTATCGTTCATCGACTGACGTGTAGGTATGCAAAGGTTGTTATGTGCTCATTCGTCACCTCACGCGGCATATAGCGTTGAGAGCGGCTCGTAATCTTGCGAACAGCTCCAGTTTCTTGATGCTGCCGAACAATTGCCTCGACAGCTGATTATGAAAACATAACACGTTCATCAACTTACCTACCGGTTAATTGTTTATTACCAATTCCAACATTCGGATTTCGAATGGCGAGGTATTCCTTTCATTTTTTGCATTGCATTCACTGAACTTTTGAGATAAAGGTGGAATAATTCACGAAAAACGGGGGGAAAGGGGGTGGGGGAGGGGAGGGAAAAAACTTTAATGTAAATGCATTTCATTGTCCGATTATTTAAGACCTATATCGCCGTAAAACATATATATTCAAATCGATTAATGTGAACTAGAAATAATCATCTAGCTTCTCAGATGTAATTTTTCGAATTCATGTTGTACATTTTGGAATAATCCTCAAATGTTTAGTAGAACTTTCATTGATTCATTTAATGCAACTGGTTCCTCGTTTATAAGGCATTTAAAATGACCGTTGTTATTCATTAGCAAATAGATTTTGAATTTGATTTAGGAGCAATCGAAATGTGTATCTAAAAGCTGGCTATTACGACTGATTCTCTCCTAACAAAATTTGTTTGCTACATTGCCTCAGAAAGTATATTTAATTTAAAAAACACTGCTGGTCGATTTCTAATACAAGCAAGCATCAAATTAAGTGGTAATTAGTTAAATAGAAAACAATAGCAATTCGAAAATGCAATGAGATACATACGTGTCAGTAGCTTGAGTATTATACGTACATGCAGACACATCCTTCCGTAGGAATGATATCAAAATAATTATCCCTTTAATACAAGCAAACTTGCTATTTTTGTGCGGTTCAGTCACGGACTTCTTGTTGCAGAATGAATGTTCTTGGGAAATGCTAGCATAAGAATGTTGACTTTCTTTCAATACTACTTCAAAAATTTTGGTACGTGATGTAGGCTGGACCAAATCAGTAGATCTTGAAAGCTCGACTTCTGGGCAACGCTTCCGACCAATTGTCAGTCACACTGATTTATTGTGAGAATGCTGGGGCATAGATTGAAGCGACGAATGTTGACTTCACTGACAATTCCGGAGTGAGAGGCCATAATACAATTCGGGTTCGAACCAAAACTGGAGACAAGGAGGTCTAGGCTGCATCATACAATGAACATAATATTTCCTGGGCTATTTAAAAACACTTCATTTGTAATATTACCATTACCAGTAACGAGCGTAGGAGCCGAAATCATTTACATGAATGTCCATAATCATCAACAGCTCGGGTCTTCAACCCACGGGTGTTGGTGGAAACATAAACTAACTCACTGAAGTAGAGTCACCGACTTTTGAGGTGTAAATAGAATCTCAAAAGCTGGTCATATGATTGGCTGTCAATAGTTGTCAAAATCTAAAAACAAGAGTAACGTTCTAAAGAAAGGATCTATAAGCCAGGCAATGGTGATGTAAGAAAAAACAATTATAAAAAATAGCTTTTGGCTCCTATTTTGCCATTGTCTAGCAAACTATATCTAAGATGAAAAAAACTATCCAAGATACAAGCAATTGCCAGTTGAGATATCAAGAATAATTACGGGAAGTATTTCTATTGATTGCCTAAAAGTATCCTAACAAAATTGGCATGAGTGAAGTGCATCCATTTCAACCTTCAACAGTAAGCTCTTCTCCTCTACTACCAGTGATAGCCATTTCATACCCGAATCCAATGAAGTGAATCGACTAACTTCAGTACGTGACCGCTTCATTGCAAAAAAGAAGTATATATTTGCTACGTTCTGAAAATATTTTAAAATTCAACAAATCCTCTTCTACAGTCAAATGCAATCATAACTCGACTTTACCGATACACATTGAGTATACCCTTGTTTGATTTAAATTTTAATTCATTTGAACTGCTTAACTAAAATCGATTCTTATCTGTTTCCGAAGACAAAGACGAAATTGAACGAAACTCGTATATATTAATTTTTGTTCAAATTTCTTTCAAGAATGCCCAGAGGACAGGTTCCTGTGCGACAACCTGGCGTGCATCAATTCGGTTTATGTGTGTGACGGCGACAACGATTGTGGTGACTTTAGCGACGAGAGAAACTGTGAGTGAGAAATTTGTGCAAAGCGGCTCTCAAATGTACTAGTATAGTTTATCAGTATAGTTTTACAATAAATTTTAGATTATTTTAAGATGACTCTTAATGGATAATTTCGTTAAGGGAATCGTCCGATTTTGGAATTTTTTTGTATAGCATGGATCACTTTCAAATTTGACACACTTCTGTAACTCAATGAAATTAACATATTATTTTCGCATCACTTTTTTTATTTCTCAAAAGAAAATGTCATATTTTACAATTTTATGATCCACTAATTGTTACTAAATTTTTCCACTAGAACAATCAGGTTAGTTGTATTAGATCTATTTTAACACAAGGAATAAGCTGATGGGAGAACATTTTGAAGAAACTGAAGAAGGAAGTGTTCAGAACGACTTCTTTATTATATGGAATTATTTATATTTTATTATCATTACTGCTTGAATGAATTTTCAATGATTCCAAAAGTTCAATATTCAATGCTATCAATTTTTTTAATTGAAACTCTGCGTCGAATGGCGTAAATTTTGTTTTTGTTAGCGAAAAACTGTAGGAGTAATCTTTTAATTGTCCCACCATAAAGAGTTTGCAGTACTGCCAGTGACAGCTGATCCATAAATCACGCGGCCAAAATTAAGAGTCGAAGTTCTAGGACTCCGAGACGGAGTACAACCCCGTCTACACAATCAAACTCTCCATCAATCACAAGCACGCTTTAACGCAAGCAACAACACAATCTCTACTGAATCGTGTCCAGACTGTGCATTTGGTTGCATAATGTTGTACGAGTGCAAAATGTAACAATTTGAAGCAATTGAAACAATTAATGTAAACAAACTACACTGCTCCTTGAATATCTGTATAAAGTTGATGTATAATAGTATTTTAATTTTATATCTTGGCAGTTGTTAGTCA